>QVTF01005761.1:0-28377 GCA_003573665.1 Oxygymnocypris stewartii | reverse complement strand
ACATGTACGTGAAACGTAGCTCGAGGCGCACTCTGCTGAATATTTATAGGTGGCGCTGTCGAGCCATTTTGCCACACCTACTCCTGAAACCCATATCAGACGTAAATTTTCACCAGTTCTGATGCGTGTGCAAAGTTTCCTGACTTTTCGAGCATGTTTAGGCCCTCTAAAATGCGATTAAGTTTGGAGAAGAATAATAATAATAATAATAATAAACGGAGCAGATTCAATAGGGTCCTCTGCACCATCGGTGCTCGTCCCTAATTAAAGCTGCAAGCAGCGATGGAAGGGACCTCGCATCCGGCTCACCGCCGACCGGTGGCTTCAGAAAGACAGGGAACGGTGAGCAATATGCATTTAAAAAGGCAAATATAGAGGATATGTCAAGTCATTTATATGTGCCAAAGCTGCTGCCAGCTGGTGGCGCTATGTCCTGACTGAACATTAACATATAGATGTCTTCAGGTCTAGCACCTTTATCGAACATATGAATTTGGTGCAGATTGAACATAGTATGTTTGAGTTAGTTAAAGCCTGACACATCCTGTTGTCAACAGGTGGCGCTATGATTATATCTGAATATTGGCCTTTAATGTCTTCAGGCAGGACTCTTACCAAATATGTGAAGTTTGGTGCAGATTGGACATTGCATGTTAGTAGTGTAAAACAAGTAATTTCCTGTTGCCAGCAGGTGGCGCTCTGTCATAATGGAATATTCGTATTTAGATGTGTTCAGGCCTGATTCTTATCGAACTGTGAAGTCTGGGGCAGATCGGACGTTGTATGGCTGAGTTACAACAACTTTTATTCCCATGGCGAGACATCGAAATTGTGACGCCAAGGACACGCCCATTACGAAAACTCAAGTCTTCGCAATTTAACATCACAAAGGCCTTTAGATTAGACTGACCTAAATATTATGTTGATGTCATTAAATCTCTAGGAGGAGTTAGTTACAGAGTAAAACATGTCACTTCCTGTTGCCAGCAGGTGGCGCTATGACTATAACTGAATATGGTCACTTAGATCTCTTCAGGTCAGGATTCTTATCAAACATGTGAAGTTTGGTGCAGATCGGACATAGCATGCCTGAGATATAACAACTTCCTGTTTCATGGCGAAACATCAAAATTTGACAGGACGCCACGGACACGCCCTCCGATGAAAACTCTAGATCTTCGCAATTTAACGTCACAAAGGGCTTTAGATTACAATGACCAATTTTGGTGTTCATCTGGAATATCTCTGGGAGGAGTTCGTTAAAGTATGACACCTGAAAATGGCAAAAATGATACAAAATATGACGAGAAAATTCAAAATAGCCGACTTCCTGTTTGGTTTCTGATTTCGTACCTAGAGACTTTTTTGTAGGTATTGTTAAGTTACATGAGTGTACCGATTTTCGTACATGTACGTGAAACGTAGCTCGAGGCGCACTCCGCTGAATATTTATAGGTGGCGCTGTCGAGCCATTTTGCCACACCTACTCTGAAACCCATATCAGACGTAAATTTTCACCAGTTCTGATGCGTGTGCAAAGTTTCCTGACTTTTCGAGCATGTTTAGGCCCTCTAAAATGCGATTAAGTTTGAGAAGAAGAAGAAGAAGAAGAAGAAGAATAATAAGAATTAAAGCTGCAAGCAGCGATGGAAGGGACCTCGCCCGGCTCACCGCCGACCGGTGGCTTCAGAAAGACAGGGAACGATGAGCAATATGCATTTAAAAAGGTAAATATAGAGGAATATTTCAAAGTCATTTATATGTACCAAACCTGCTGCCTGCTGGTAGCGAAACGTCCATAACTGAACATTAACATGTCGATGTCTACAGGCTAGAACTTTGATCAAACATATGAAGTTTGGTGAAGATTGAACATTGCATGTTTAAGCTAGTGTAAAACAAGTAATTTCCTGTTGCCAGCAGGTGGCGCTATGTCTATAACTAAAAAATTGGCACGTAGA
The DNA here is from genome assembly GCA_003573665.1 of Oxygymnocypris stewartii. Taxonomy (NCBI): domain Eukaryota; kingdom Metazoa; phylum Chordata; class Actinopteri; order Cypriniformes; family Cyprinidae; genus Oxygymnocypris; species Oxygymnocypris stewartii. The sequence continues at coordinate 26,416 of QVTF01005761.1, read as the reverse complement.
TGTCTTCAGGGCATGGCTCTTATCAAACGTGTGTAGTTTGGTGCAGATTGGACATTGCATGTTTAAGTTAGTGTAAAACAAGTAATTTCCTGTTGCCAGCAGGTGGCGCTATGAATTTATATGAATATTGTCACTTAGATCTTTTCAGGTCAGGAGTCTTGTCAAACATGTGAAGTTTGGTAAAGATTGGACATTGCATGTTTAAGTTAGTGTAAAACAAGTCATTTCCTGTTGCCAGCAGGTGGCGCTCTGATTATAATGGAAATATTCGTATTTAGATGTGTTCAGGCCTGGATTCTTATCGAACATGTGAAGTCTGGGGCAGATAACATTGTATGGATGAGTTACAACAACTTTTATTCCCTTGGCGAGACATCGAAATCTGTGATGCCGCCAAGGACACGCCCTTTCACGAAAACTCTAGATCTTCGCAATTTAACATCACAAGGGCCTTTAGGTTAGACTGACCAAATAATGTGTTGATGTCATTAAATCTTTAGGAGGAGTTAGTTACAGAGTAAAACATGTCACTTCCTGTTGCCAGCAGGTGGCGCTATTACTATAACTGAATATGGTCATGTAGATCTCTTCATATCAGGAGTCTTATCAACATGTGAAGTTTGGTGCAGTCGGACATAGCATGCCTGAGTTATAACAACTTCCTGTTTCATGGCGAAACATCGAAATTTGACAGGACGCCACGGACACGCCCTCCGATGAAAACTCTAGATCTTCGCAATTTAACGTCTCAAAGGGCTTTAGATTGCAATGACCAATTTTGGTGTTCATGCGAATAAATCTCTGGGAGGAGTTCGTTAAAGTATGACACCTGCAAATGGCAAAAATGTCACTAAATATGACGAGAAAATTCAAAATAACCGACTTCCTGTTGGGTTTCGGATTTCGTTCCAGGAGACTTTTTTGTAGGTATTGTTATGTTACATGAGTGTACCGATTTTCATACATGTACGTGAAACGTAGCCTGAGGGCTCTCCGCTGAATCAGTATAGGTGGCGCTGTCGAGCCATTTTGCCACACCTACTTCTGAACACATATTCAGATGTGTTCAGGCCTGGATTCTTATCGAACATGTGAAGTCTGGGGCAGATCGAACATTGTATGGCTGAGTTACAACAACATTTATTCCCATGGCGAGACATCGAAATTTGACAGGACGCCACGGACACGCCCTCCCATGAAAACTCTAGATCTTCGCAATTTAACATCACAAAGGCCTTTAGGTTAGACTGACCTAAATATTATGTTGATGTCATTAAATTGTAGGAGGAGTTAGTTACAGAGTAAAACATGTCACTTCCTGTTGCCAGCAGGTGGCGCTATACTATAACTGAATATGGTCATGTAGATCTCTTCATATCAGGAGTCTTATCAAACATGTGAAGTTTGGTGCAGATCGGACATAGCATGCCTGAGATATAACAACTTCCTGTTTCATGGCGAAACATCGAAATTTGAGAGGAGCCACGGACACGCCCTCCGATGAAAACTCTAGATCTTCGCAATTTAACGTCACAAAGGGCTTTAGATTGCAATGACCAATTTTGGTGTTCATCGATAAATCTCTGGGAGGAGTTCGTTAAAGTATGACACCTGCAAATGGCAAAAATGTCACAAATATGACGAGAAAATTCAAAATAACCGACTTCCTGTTGGGTTTCGGATTTCGTCCAGAGACTTTTTTGTAGGTATTGTTGTTACATGAGTGTACCGATTTTCGTACATGTACGTGAACGTAGCTCGAGGCGCACTCCGCTGAATATTTATAGGTGGCGCTGTCGAGCCATTTTGCCACACCTACTCCTGAAACCCATATCAGACGTAAATTTTCACCAGTTCTGATGCGTGTGCAAAGTTTCCTGACTTTTCGAGCATGTTTAGGCCCTCTAAAATGCGATTAAGTTTGGAGAAGAAGAATAATAATAATAATTAAAGCTGCAAGCAGCGATGGAAGGGACCTCGCACCCAGCACCGCCAACCGGTGGCTTCAGAAAGACAGGGAACGGTTAGCAATATGCATTTAAAAAGGTAAATATAGAGGAACGTGTCTTAGTCATTTATATGTGTCAAACCTGCTGCCAGCTGGTGGCGCTATGTCCATAATTGAACATTAACATGTAGATGTCTTCAGTCTAGCACTTTTTTAAAACATGGTAAGTTTTGTGCAGATTGAACATTGCATGTTTAAGCTAGTGTAAAACAAGTAATTTCCTGGAGCCAGCAGGTGGCGCTATGTCTATAACTAAACATTGGCAAAGAGATGTCTTCAGGCCATGGCTCTTAACAAACCTGTGAAGTTTGGAGCAGATTGGACATAGTATGTCTGAGTTAGCGTAAAGCCTGACACATACTGTTGTCAACAGGTGGCGCTATGGTTACACCTGAATATTGGCCATTAGAGGTCTTCAGGCCAGGAATCTTACTAAATATGTGAAGTTTGGTGCAGATTGAACACAGTATGTTTGAGTTAGTGTAAAGCCTGACACACTTCTGTCAACAGGTGGCGCTATGGTTACATCTGAATATTGGTGTTTAGATGTCTTCAGGCCTGGAATCTTACCAAATATGTAAAGTTTGGTGCGGATTGGACAATGCATGTTTGATTTACTGTAAAACAATGCATTTCCTGTGGCCAGCAGGTGGCACTATATATATAACTGAACTGAAAATTTGGTATATGTCTTCAGAACAGTAATTTAAAAAAACATATGAAGTTTGGTGGCGATTGAACATTGCATGTTGAATTTGGTGTAAAACAAGTCATTTCCTGTAGCCAGCAGGTGGCGCTATGTCTATAACTAAACATTGGCACGTAGATGTCTTCAGGCCATGGCTCTTATCAAACCTGTGAAGTTTGGGGCAGATCGGATATTTTATGGCTGAGTTAGTGCAAAGCATGACATATCCTGTTGTCAGCAGGTGGCGCTATGTCTTTAACTAAAATTGGCACTTAGATGTCTTCAGGCCATGGCTCTTATCAAACGTGTGTAGTTTGGTGCAGATTGAACATTGCATGCTTGAGTTAGTGTAAAACAAGTAATTTCCTGTAGCCAGCAGGTGGCGCTATGTCTATAACTAAACATCGGCACGTAGATGTCTTCAGGCCATGGCTCTTATCAATCGTGTGAAGTTTGGGGCAGATTGGACATTTTATGGCTGAGTAACGACAGCTTCTATTCCCATGGCGAGACATCGAATTTGTCACGCCGCCATGGTCACGCCCATTAGCGAAAACTCAAGCTCTTCGCAATTTAACATCACAAAGGCCTTTAGATTAAACTGACCTAAATATTATGTTTATGTCATTAAATCTCTAGGAGGAGTTAGTTACAGAGTAAAACATGTCACTTCCTGTTGCCAGCAGGTGGCGCTATGACTATAACTGAATATAGTCACTTAGATCTCTTCAGGTAAGGATTCTTATCAAACGTGTGAAGTTTGGTGTAAATCGACATAGCATGCCTGAGATATAACAACTTCCTGTTTCATGGCGAAACATCAAAATTTGACAGGACGCCACGGACACGCCCTCCTGTGAAAACTCTAGATCTTCGCAATTTAACGTCACAAAGGGCTTTAGATTACAATGACCAATTTTGGTGTTCATCTGGAAATATCTGTGGGAGGAGTTCGTTAAAGTATGACACCTGAAATGGCAAAAAATGACACAAAATATGATGAGAAAATTCAAAATAACCGACTTCCTGTTTGGTTTCTGATTTCGTACCAAGATACTTTTTTGTACGTAATGTTAAGTTACATGAGTGTACCAATTTTCGTACATGTACGTGAAACGTAGCTCGAGGCGCACTCCGCTGAATATTTATAGGTGGCGCTGTCGAGCCATTTTGCCACACCTACTCCTGAAACCCATATCAGACGTAAATTTTCACCAGTTCTGATGCGTGTGCAAAGTTTCCTGACTTTTCGAGCATGTTTAGGCCCTCTAAAATGCGATTAAGTTTGGAGAAGAAGAATAATAATAATAATAATAAACGGAGCAGATTCAATAGGGTCCTCTGCACCATCGGTGCTCGGTCCCTAATAATAAACGGAGCAGATTCAATAGGGTCCTCTGCACCATCGGTGCTCGGTCCCTAATTAAAGCTGCAAGCAGCGATGGAAGGGACCTCGCACCCGGCTCACCGCTGACTGCTGGCTTCAGAAAGACAGGGAACGGTGAGCAATATGCATTTAAAAAGGTAAATATAGAGGAATATGTCAAAGTCATTTATATTTACCAAACCTGCTGCCAGTTGGTGGCGCCATGTCCATAACTGAACATTAACATGTAGATGTCTTCAGGCTAGCACTTTTATCAAACATATGAAGTTTGGTGCAGATTGGACATAGTATGTTTAAGTTAGTGTAAAACAAGTCATATCCTGTTGCCAGCAGGTGGCGCTCTGATTATAATGGAATATTCGTATTTAGATGTGTTCAGGCCTGGATTCTTATCGAACATGTGAAGTCTGGGGCAGATCGAACATTGTATGGCTGAGTTACAACAACTTTTATTCCCATGGCGAGACATTGAAATATGTGATGCCGTCATGGACACGCCCATTTGCGAAAACTCAAGCGCTTCACAATTTAACATCACAAAGGCCTTTAGATTAGACTGACCTAAATATTATGTTGATGTCATTAAATCTCCAGGAGGAGTTAGTTACAGAGTAAAACATATCACTTCCTGTTGCCAGCAGGTGGCCCTATGAATTTATATGAATATGGTCACTTAGATCTCTTCAGGTCAGGAGTCTTACCACATATGTGAAGTTTGGTGCAGATTGGACATTGCATGTTTAAGTTAGTGTAAAACAAGTCATTTCCTGTGGCCAGCAGGTGGCGCTCTGATTATAATGGAATATTCGTATTTAGATGTGTTCAGGCCTGGATTCTTATCGAAAGTGTGAAGTCTGGGGCAGATCGGTTATTGCATGGCTGAGTTACAACAACTTTTGTTCCCATGGCAAGACATTGAAATCTGTGATGCCGCCAAGGACACGCCCTTTAACGAAAACTCTAGATCTTCGCAATTTAACATCACAAAGGCCTTTAGGTTAGACTGACCAAATAATGTGTTGATGTCATTAAATCTCTAGGAAGAGTTAGTTACAGAGTAAAACATGTCACTTCCTGTTGCCAGCAGGTGGCGCTATTACTATAACTGAATATGGTCATGTAGATCTCTTCATATCAGGAGTCTTATCAAACATGTGAAGTTTGGTGTAGATGGAACATAGCATGCCTGAGTTATAACAACTTCCTGTTTCATGGCGAAACATCGAAATTTGACAGGACGCCACGGACACGCCCTCCGATGAAAACTCTAGATCTTCGCAATTTAACGTCACAAAGGGCTTTAGATTGCAATGACCAATTTTGTTGTTCATCCGAATAAATCTCTGGGAGGAGTTCGATAAAGTATGACACCTGAAAATGGCAAAAATGACACAAAATATGACAACAAAATTCAAAATAGCCGACTTCCTGTTTGGTTTCTGATTTCGTACCATGAGACTTTTTTGTAGGTATTGTTATGTTACATGAGTGTACCGATTTTCGTACATGTACGTGAAACCTAGATCGAGGCGCACTCCGCTGAATATTTATAGGTGGCGCTGTCGAGCCATTTTTGCCACACCTACTCCTGAAACCCATATCAGACATAAATTTTCACCAGTTCTGATGCGTGTGCAAAGTTTCCTGACTTTTCGAGCATGTTAAGGCCCTCTAAAATGCGATTAAGTTTGGAGAAGAAGAATAATAATAATAATTAAAGCTGCAAGCAGCGATGGAAGGGACCTCGCACCCGGCTCACCGCCAACCGGTGGCTTCAGAAAGACAGGGAACGGTGAGCAATATGCATTTAAAATTGCAAATATAGAGGGATATGTTAAAGTCATTTAAATGTGCCAAACCTGCTTCCAGTTGGTGGCGCTATGTCCATAACTGAACATTAACATATAGATGTCTTCAGGCTAGCACCTTTATCGAACATATGAAGTTTGGTGCAGATTGAACATAGTATGTTTGAGTTAGTGTAAAGCCTGACACATCCTGTTGTCAACAGATGGCGCTATGGTTACATCTGAATATTGGCCTTTAAATGTCTTTCGGGCAGGACTCTTACAAAATATGTGAAGTTTGGTGCAGATTGGACATTGCATATTTAAGTTACTATAAAACAATTAATTTCCCGTAGCCAGTAGGTGGCGCTATGTCTATAACTAAACATTGGCACGTAGATGTCTTCAGGCCATGGCTCTTATCAAATGTGTGAAGTTTGGGGCTGATCGGACATTTTATGGCTGAGTAAAAACAGCTTCTATTCCCATGGCGAGACATCGAATTTTGTCACGCCGCCATGGACACGCCCATTAGCGAAAACTCAAGCTCTTCGCAATTCAACATCACAAAGGCCTTTAGATTAGACTGACCTAAATATTATGTTGATGTCATTAAATCTCTAGGAGGAGTTAGTTACGGAGTAAAACATGTCACTTCCTGTTGCCAGCAGGTGGCGCTATGACTATAACTGAAAATGGTCACTTAGATCTCTTCAGGTCAGGAGTCTTACCAAATATGTGAAGTTTGGTGCAGATTGGACATTGCATGTTTAAGTTAGTGTAAATCAAGTCATTTCCTGTGGCCAGCAGGTGGCGCTCTGATTATAATGGAATGTTCATATTTATATGTGTTCAGACCTGGATTCTTATCGAACGTGTGAAGTCTGGGGCAGATCGGTTATTGCATGGTGAGTTACAACAACTTTTATTCCCATGGCGATACATCGAAATTTGTGATGCCGCCAAGGACACGCCCATTAGCGAAAACTCAAGCTCTTCGCAATTTAACATCACAAAGGCCTTTAGATTAAACTGACCTAAATATTATGTTGATGTCATTAAATCTCTAGGAGGAGTTAGTTGCAGAGTAAAACATGTCACTTCCTGATGCCAGCAGGTGGCGCTATGACTATAACTGAATATGGTCACTTAGATCTCTTCAGGTCAGGAGTCTTATCAAACATGTGAAGTTTGGTGCATATCGGACATAGCATGCCTGAGATATAACAACTTCCTGTTTCATGGCGAAACATCAAAATTTGACAGGACGCCACGGACACGCCCTCCGATGAAAACTCTAGATCTTCGCAATTTAACGTCACAAAGGGCTTTAGATTACAATGAACAATTTTGGTGTTCATCCGAATAAATCTCTGGGAGGAGTTCGTTAAAGTATGACACCTGAAAATGGCAAAAATGACACAAAATATGACGAGAAAATTCAAAATAACCGACTTCCTGTTGGGTTTCTGATTTCGTACCTAGAGACTTTTTTGTAGGTATTGTTAAGTTACATGAGTGTACCGATTTTCGTACATGTACGTGAAACGTAACTCGAGGCGCACTCCGCTGAATATTTATAGGTGGCGCTGTCGAGCCATTTTGCCACACCTACTCCTGAAACCCATATCAGATGTAAATTTTCACCAGTTCTGATGCGTGTGCAAAGTTTTCTGACTTTTCGAGCATGTTTAGGCCCTCTAAAATGCGATTAAGTTTGGAGAAGAATAATAATAATAATAATAATAAACGGAGCAGATTCAATAGGGTCCTCTGCACCATCGGTGCTCGGTCCCTAATTAAAGCTGCAAGCAGCGATGGAAGGGACCTCGCACCCGGCACCGCCGACCGGTGGCTTCAGAATGACAGGGAACAGTGAGCAATATGCATTTAAAAAGGCAAATATAGAGGAATACTTCAAAGTCATTTATAAGTGCCAAACCTGCTGCCAGCTGGTGGCGCTATGTCCATAACTGAACATTGGCATTTAGATGTCTTCAAACCAGTACTATTATCAAACATATGAAATTTGGTGCAGATTGAATATGGTATGTTTGAGTTAGTGTAAAGCCTGGCATATCCTGTTGTCAACAGGTGGCGCTATGATTACATCTGAATATTGCCATTTAGATGTCTTCAGGCCAGGACTCTCACCAAATATGTGAAGTTTGGTGCAGATTGGACATTGCATGTTTAAGTTAGTGTAAAACAAGCAATTTCCTTTAGCCAGCAGGTGGCGCTATGTCTATAACTAAACATTAGCACGTAGATGTCTTCAGGCCATGGCTCTTATCAACCATGTGAAGTTTGGGGCAGATCGAACATTTTATGGCTGAGTAACAACAGCTTCTATTCCCATGGCGAGATATCGAATTTTGTCACGCTGCCATGGACACGCCCATTAGCGAAAGCTCAAGCTCTTTGCAATTTAACATCACAAATGCCTTTAGATTAGACTGAACTAAAAATTATGTTGATGTCATTACATTTCTAGGAGGAGTTAGTTGCAGAGTAAAACATATCACTTCCTGTTGCCAGCAGGTGGCGCTATTAATTTATATGAATGTGGTCCCCTAGATCTCTTCAGGTCAGGAGTCTTATCAAACATGGGAATTTTGGTGCACATCGGACATTGCATGGCTGAGTTATAACAACTTCCTGTTTCATGGCGAATCATCGAAATTTGACAGGACGCCACGGACACGCCCTCCGATGAAAACTCTAGATCTTCGCAATTTAACGTCACAAAGGGCTTTAGATTACAATGACCAATTTTGGTGTTCATCTGAATAAATCTCTGGGAGGAGTTCGTTAAAGTATGACACCTGAAAATGGCAAAAATGACACAAAATATGACGAGAAAATTCAAAATAACCGACTTCCTGTTGGGTTTCTGATTTCGTACCTAGAGACTTTTTTGTAGGTATTGTTAAGTTACATGAGTGTACCGATTTTCGTACATGTACGTGAAACGTAACTCGAGGCGCACTCCGCTGAATATTTATAGGTGGCGCTGTCGAGCCATTTTGCCACACCTACTCCTGAAACCCATATCAGATGTAAATTTTCACCAGTTCTGATGCGTGTGCAAAGTTTTCTGACTTTTCGAGCATGTTTAGGCCCTCTAAAATGCGATTAAGTTTGGAGAAGAATAATAATAATAATAATTAAAGCTGCAAGCAGCGATGGAAGGGACCTCGCACCCAGCACCGCCAACCGGTGGCTTCAGAAAGACAGGGAACGGTTAGCAATATGCATTTAAAAAGGTAAATATAGAGGAACGTGTCTTAGTCATTTATATGTGTCAAACCTGCTGCCAGCTGGTGGCGCTATGTCCATAATTGAACATTAACATGTAGATGTCTTCAGTCTAGCACTTTTTTAAAACATGGTAAGTTTTGTGCAGATTGAACATTGCATGTTTAAGCTAGTGTAAAACAAGTAATTTCCTGGAGCCAGCAGGTGGCGCTATGTCTATAACTAAACATTGGCAAAGAGATGTCTTCAGGCCATGGCTCTTAACAAACCTGTGAAGTTTGGTGCAGATTGAACACAGTATGTTTGAGTTAGTGTAAAGCCTGACACATCCTTCTGTCAACAGGTGGCGCTATGGTTACATCTGAATATTGGTGTTTAGATGTCTTCAGGCCTGGAATCTTACCAAATATGTAAAGTTTGGTGCGGATTGGACAATGCATGTTTGATTTACTGTAAAACAATGCATTTCCTGTGGCCAGCAGGTGGCACTATATATATAACTGAACTGAAAATTTGGTATATGTCTTCAGAACAGTAATTTAAAAAAACATATGAAGTTTGGTGCAGATTGAACATTGCATGTTGAATTTGGTGTAAAACAAGTCATTTCCTGTAGCCAGCAGGTGGCGCTATGTCTATAACTAAACATTGGCACGTAGATGTCTTCAGGCCATGGCTCTTATCAAACCTGTGAAGTTTGGGGCAGATCGGATATTTTATGGCTGAGTTAGTGCAAAGCATGACATATCCTGTTGTCAGCAGGTGGCGCTATGTCTTTAACTAAACATTGGCACTTAGATGTCTTCAGGCCATGGCTCTTATCAAACGTGTGTAGTTTGGTGCAGATTGAACATTGCATGCTTGAGTTAGTGTAAAACAAGTAATTTCCTGTAGCCAGCAGGTGGCGCTATGTCTATAACTAAACATCGGCACGTAGATGTCTTCAGGCCATGGCTCTTATCAATCGTGTGAAGTTTGGGGCAGATTGGACATTTTATGGCTGAGTAACGACAGCTTCTATTCCCATGGCGAGACATCGAATTTTGTCACGCCGCCATGGTCACGCCCATTAGCGAAAACTCAAGCTCTTCGCAATTTAACATCACAAAGGCCTTTAGATTAAACTGACCTAAATATTATGTTTATGTCATTAAATCTCTAGGAGGAGTTAGTTACAGAGTAAAACATGTCACTTCCTGTTGCCAGCAGGTGGCGCTATGACTATAACTGAATATAGTCACTTAGATCTCTTCAGGTAAGGATTCTTATCAAACGTGTGAAGTTTGGTGTAAATCGGACATAGCATGCCTGAGATATAACAACTTCCTGTTTCATGGCGAAACATCAAAATTTGACAGGACGCCACGGACACGCCCTCCGGTGAAAACTCTAGATCTTCGCAATTTAACGTCACAAAGGGCTTTAGATTACAATGACCAATTTTGGTGTTCATCTGGAAATATCTGTGGGAGGAGTTCGTTAAAGTATGACACCTGAAAATGGCAAAAATGACACAAAATATGATGAGAAAATTCAAAATAACCGACTTCCTGTTTGGTTTCTGATTTCGTACCAAGATACTTTTTTGTACGTAATGTTAAGTTACATGAGTGTACCAATTTTCGTACATGTACGTGAAACGTAGCTCGAGGCGCACTCCGCTGAATATTTATAGGTGGCGCTGTCGAGCCATTTTGCCACACCTACTCCTGAAACCCATATCAGACGTAAATTTTCACCAGTTCTGATGCGTGTGCAAAGTTTCCTGACTTTTCGAGCATGTTTAGGCCCTCTAAAATGCGATTAAGTTTGGAGAAGAAGAATAATAATAATAATAATAATAAACGGAGCAGATTCAATAGGGTCCTCTGCACCATCGGTGCTCGGTCCCTAATTAAAGCTGCAAGCAGCGATGGAAGGGACCTCGCCCGGCTCACCGCCGACCGGTGGCTTCAGAAAGACAGGGAACGATGAGCAATATGCATTTAAAAAGGTAAATATAGAGGAATATTTCAAAGTCATTTATATGTACCAAACCTGCTGCCTGCTGGTAGCGCAACGTCCATAACTGAACATTAACATGTCGGTGTCTACAGGCTAGAACTTTGATCAAACATATGAAGTTTGGTGAAGATTGAACATTGCATGTTTAAGCTAGTGTAAAACAAGTAATTTCCTGTTGCCAGCAGGTGGCGCTATGTCTATAACAAAAAAATTGGCACTTAGATGTCTTCAGGCCATGGCTCTTATCGAACATATGAAGTTTGGTGCAGATTGAACATAGTATGCTTGAGTTAGTTTAAAGCCTGACACATCCTGTTGTCAACAGGTGGCGCTATGATTATATCTGAATATTGGCCTTTAAATGTCTTCAGGGCAGGACTCTTACCAAATATGTGAAGTTTGGTGCAGATTGGACATTGCATGTTCATGTCAGTGTAAAAGAAGTAATTTCCTGTTGCCAGCAGGTGGCGCTCTGATTATAATGGAATATTCGTATTTAGATGTGTCCAGGCCTGGATTCTTATCGAACCTGTGAAGTCTGGGGCAGATCGGACATTGTATGGCTGAGTTACAACTACTTTTATTCCCATGGCGAGACATCGAAATTTGTGATGCCGCCATGGACACGCCCATTAGCGAAATCTCAAGCTATTCGCAATTTAACATCACTAAGGCCTTTAGGTTAGACTGACTTAAATATTATGTTGATGTCATTAAATCTCTAGGAGGAGTTAGTTACTGAGTAAAACATATCACTTCCTGTTGCCAGCAGGTGGCGCTATGAATTTATATGAATATGGTCACTTAGATCTCTTCAGGTCAGGAGTCTTACCAAATATGTGAAGTTTGGTGCAGATTGGACATTGCATGTTTAAGTTAGTGTAAATCAAGTCATTTCCTGTGGCCAGCAGGTGGCGCTCTGATTATAATGGAATATTCGTATTTAGATGTGTTCAGGCCTGGATTCTTATCGAATGTGTGAAGTCTGGGGCAGATCGGTTATTGCATGGCTGAGTTACAACAACTTTTATTCCCATGGCGAGACATCGAAATTTGTGATGCCGCCAAGGACACGCCCATTAGCGAAAACTCAAGCTTTTCGCAATTTAACATCACAAAGTCTTTTAGATTAAACTGACCTAAATATTATTTTGATGTCATTAAATCTCTAGGAGGAGTTAGTTACAGACTAAAACATGTCACTTCCTGTTGCCAGCAGGTGGCGCTATGACTATAACTGAATATGGACACTTAGATCTCTTCATATCAGGAGTCTTATCAAACATGTGAAGTTTGGTGTAGATCGGACATAGCGTGCCTGAGTTATAACAACTTCCTGTTTCATGGCGAAACATCGAAATTTGACAGGACGCCACGGACACGCCCTCCGATGAAAACTCTAGATCTTCGCAATTTAACGTCACAAAAGGCTTTAGATTGCAATGACCAATTTTGTTGTCCATCCGAATAAATCTCTGGGAGGAGTTCGATAAAGTATGACACCTGAAAATGGCAAAAATGACACAAAATATGACGACAAAATTCAAAATAGCCGACTTCCTGTTTGGTTTCTGATTTCGTACCAAGACACTTTTTTGTAGGTATTGTTAAGTTACATGAGTGTACCAATTTTCGTACATGTACGTGAAACGTAGCTCGAGGCGCACTCCGCTGAATATTTATAGGTGGCGCTGTCGAGCCATTTTGCCACACCTACTCCTGAAACCCATATTAGACGTAAATTTTCACCAGTTCTGATGCGTGTGCAAAGTTTCCTGACTTTTCGAGCATGTTTAGGCCCTCTAAAATGCGATTAAGTTTGGAGAAGAAGAATAATAATAATAATAATAAACGGAGCAGATTCAATAGGGTCCTCTGCACCATCGGTGCTCGGTCCCTAATTAAAGCTGCAAGCAGCGATGGAAGGGACCTCGCACCCGGCACCGCCAACCGGTGGCTTCAGAAAGACAGGGAACAGTGAGCAATATGCATTTAAAAAAGCAAATATAGAGGAATATGTCAAAGTCATTTATATGTGCCAAATCTGTTGCCAGCTGGTGGCGCTATGTCCATAACTGAACATTAACATATAGATGTCTTCAGGCTAGCACCTTTATCGAACATATGAAGTTTGGTGCAAATTGAACATAGTATGTTTGAGTTAGTGTAAAGCCTGACACATCCTGTTGTCAACAGATGGCGCTATGGTTACATCTGAATATTGGCTTTTAGATGTCTTCAGGGCAGGACTCTTACAAAATATATGAAGTTTGGTGCAGATTGGACATTCCATGCTTAAGTTAGTGTAAAACAAATAATTTCCTGTTGCCAGCAGGTGGCGCTATGTCTTTAACTAAACGTTATCGTGTAGATATCATCAGACCAGTACTTTTATCAAACATATGAATTTTGGTGCAGATTGAACATGGTATGTTTGAGTTAGTGTAAAGCATGATATATCCTGTTGTCAACAGGTGGCGCTATGATTATATCTGAATTTTGGCCTTTAGATGTTTTCAGGCCTGGACCCTTACCAAATATGTGAAGTTTGGTGCAGATTGGACATTGCATGTTTAAGTTAGTATAAAATAAGTAATTTCCTGTGGCCAGCAGGTGGCGCTCTGATTATAATGGAATATTCGTATTTAGATGTGTTCAGGCCTGGATTCTTATCGAACTTGTGAAGTCTGGGGCAGATCGGACATTGTATGGCTGAGTTACAACAACTTTTATTCCCATGGCGAGACATTGAAATTTGTGATGCCGCCAAGGACACGCCCATTAGCGAAAACTCAAGCTCTTCGCAATTTAACATCACAAAGGCCTTTAGATTAAACTGACCTAAATATTATGTTGATGTCATTAAATCTCTAGGAGGAGTTAGATACAGAGTAAAACATGTCACTTCCTGTTGCCAGCAGGTGGCGCTATGACTATAACTGAATATGGTCACTTAGATCTCTTCAGGTCAGGATTCTTATCAAACATGTGAAGTTTGGTGTAGATCGGACATAGCATGCCTGAGATATAACAACTTCCTGTTTCATGGCGAAACATCAAAATTTGACAGGATGCCACGGACACGCCCTCCGATGAAAACTCTAGATCTTCGCAATTTAACGTCACAAAGGGCTTTAGATTACAATGACCAATTTTGGTGTTCATCTGGAAATATCTCTGGGAGGAGTTCGTTAAAGTATGACACCTGAAAATGGCAAAAATTATACTAAATACGACAAGAAAATTCAAAATAGCCGACTTCCTGTTTGGTTTCTGATTTCGTACCTAGAGACTTTTTTGTAGGTATTGTTAAGTTACATGAGTGTACCGATTTTCGTACATGTACGTGAAACGTAGCTCGAGGTGCACTCCGCTGAATATTTATAGGTGGCGCTGTCGAGCCATTTTGCCACACCTACTCCTGAAACCCATATCAGACGTAAATTTTCACCAGTTCTGATGCGTGTGCAAAGTTTCCTGACTTTTCGAGCATGTTTAGGCCCTCTAAAATGCGATTAAGTTTGGAGAAGAAGAATAATAATAATAATAATAAACGGAGCAGATTCAATAGGGTCCTCTGCACCATCGGTGCTCGGTCCCTAATAATAATAAACGGAGCAGATTCAATAGGGTCCTCTGCACCATCGGTGCTCGGTCCCTAATTAAAGCTGCAAGCAGCGATGGAAGGGACCTCGCACCCGGCACCGCCGACCGGTGGCTTCAGAATGACAGGGAACAGTGAGCAATATGCATTTAAAAAGGCAAATATAGAGGAATACTTCAAAGTCATTTATAAGTGCCAAACCTGCTGCCAGCTGGTGGCGCTATGTCCATAACTGAACATTGGCATTTAGATGTCTTCAAACCAGTACTATTATCAAACATATGAAATTTGGTGCAGATTGAATATGGTATGTTTGAGTTAGTGTAAAGCCTGGCATATCCTGTTGTCAACAGGTGGCGCTATGATTACATCTGAATATTGCCATTTAGATGTCTTCAGGCCAGGACTCTCACCAAATATGTGAAGTTTGGTGCAGATTGGACATTGCATGTTTAAGTTAGTGTAAAACAAGCAATTTCCTTTAGCCAGCAGGTGGCGCTATGTCTATAACTAAACATTAGCACGTAGATGTCTTCAGGCCATGGCTCTTATCAACCATGTGAAGTTTGGGGCAGATCGAACATTTTATGGCTGAGTAACAACAGCTTCTATTCCCATGGCGAGATATCGAATTTTGTCACGCTGCCATGGACACGCCCATTAGCGAAAGCTCAAGCTCTTTGCAATTTAACATCACAAAGGCCTTTAGATTAGACTGAACTAAAAATTATGTTGATGTCATTACATTTCTAGGAGGAGTTAGTTGCAGAGTAAAACATATCACTTCCTGTTGCCAGCAGGTGGCGCTATTAATTTATATGAATGTGGTCCCCTAGATCTCTTCAGGTCAGGAGTCTTATCAAACATGGCAATTTTGGTGCACATCGGACATTGCATGGCTGAGTTATAACAACTTCCTGTTTCATGGCGAATCATCGAAATTTGACAGGACGCCACGGACACGCCCTCCGATGAAAACTCTAGATCTTCGCAATTTAACGTCACAAAGGGCTTTAGATTACAATGACCAATTTTGGTGTTCATCTGAATAAATCTCTGGGAGGAGTTCGTTAAAGTATGACACCTGAAAATGGCAAAAATGACACAAAATATGACAAGAAAATTCAAAATAACCGACTTCCTGTTTGGTTTCTGATTTCGTACCAAGAGACTTTTTTGTAGGTATTGTTATGTTACATGAGTGTACCAATTTTCGTACATATACGTGAAACGTAGCTCGAGGCGCACTCCGCTGAATATTTATAGGTGGCGCTGTCGAGCCATTTTGCCACACCTAGTCCTGAAACCCATATCAGACGTAAATTTTCACCAGTTCTGATGCGTGTGCAAAGTTTCCTGACTTTTCGAGCATGTTTAGGTCCTCTAAAATGCGATTAAGTTTGGAGAAGAAGAATAATAATAATAATATTAATAAACGGAGCAGATTCAATAGGGTCCTCTGCACCATCGGTGCTCGGTCCCTAATAATAAACGGAGCAGATTCAATAGGGTCCTCTGCACCATCGGTGCTCGGTCCCTAATAATAAACGGAGCAGATTCAATAGGGTCCTCGCACCATCGGTGCTCGGTCCCTAATAATAATAAACGGAGCAGATTCAATAGGGTCCTCTGCACCATCGGTGCTCGGTCCCTAAAAATATAGCTGCAAGCAGCGATAACCAGGGTTCAAGAATTTTAAGCCCTATATGCTTTTAGGGTCTAGGCCAACATAGCTGGATGCATAGCTGACAGTGAAACTCATTGAAAATGGACAATAGGCTCACAGAAACACACACACAAATATAAATGAAAGGGTTAAGCTATCATATTAATAATCATTAAGCTTGCTTACACAGATACACACAGAGAATAGGTTAACAGACACATGTAGCCTACACAAAAATTAAATGGTTAAACTAAGATATTAATACCCAATAAGCATGCTTTTTTTTTGTTTGCATTCATCTGACAATAAATGTGGCACACCCAGTTTTTCTGATGCACACCCAGAGTCTCCTTTCTGGCTACGCTCCTGATTTAGACAGTCAAATGTCAAAATCATAAGTAAAAATATTTAGACCCTAAAAACTGTACTACAGGCCTCAGTTAGGACAAACCATGTCTTTAACATTGGGGGGGGGGGGGGGGCAATTTATATATGTGTATATATATATATATATATATATACATACAGGCGAATCTCAATAAATTAGAATGTCATGGAAAAGTTTATTTCAGTATTTATTTGAGTAATTCAACTCAAACTGTGAAACTCGTGTATTAAATAAATTTAATGCACACAGATTGAAGTAGTTTGAGTCTTTGGTTCTTTTAATTGTGATGATTTTGGCTCACATTTAACAAAAACCCATCAATTCACTATCTCAACAAATTAGAATACTTCATAAGACCAATAAAAATAAAAATAAAATGAGTGAATTGTTGGCCTTCTGGAAAGTATGTTAATGTACTGTATATGTACTAAATACTTGGTAGGGGCTCTTTTTGCTTTTTTTACTGCCTCAATTCATCGTGACATGGAGGTGATCAGTTTGTGGCACTGCTGAGGTGGTATGGAAGCCCAGGTTTCTTTGACAGTGGCCTTCAGCTCATCTGCATCCACTTGACAATATCCCATAGATTCTCTGTGAGGTTCAGGTCTGGTGAGTTTGCTGGCCAGTCAAGCACACCAACACCATGGTAATTTAACCAACTTTTGGTGCTTTTGGCAGTGTGGGCAGGTGCCAAATCCTGCTGGAAAATGAAATCAGCATCTTTAAAAAGCTGGTCAGCAGAAGAAAGCACGAAGTGCCCCAAAATTTCTTGGTAAACGGGTGCAGTGATGTTGGTTTTCAAAAAACACAGTGGACCAACACCAGCAGATGACATTGCACCCCAAATCATCACAGACTGTGGAAACTTAACACTGGACTTCAAGCAACTTGGGCTATGAGCTTCTCCACCCTTCCTCCAGACTCTTGGTTTCCAAATGAAATACAAAACGTGTTCTCATCTGAAAAGACCACTGGGCAACAGTTTGGACCACTGGGCAACAGTTTGGACCACTGGGCAACAGTCCAGTTCTTCTTCTCCTTACAGACGACATCTGTAGCCAAATTCCTTGACACGTCTGTGTGTGGTGAAACGACATTTGACAAGTGACAAGTCTCCGTTAGCTTATTGCAGTACACCAAGGTATTTTTATAATTTGTTTTATTATATAACAAAAAGAAAACAGAAATAATAGAAAAAGAATAGAGCAAGCTAGTGTTAGAGGCCTAGGTCTAAATCAAGGTCCTAGAGTTTTTGCTTTTGTTAATTGTATGATAAATAAAAATAAAACAAATAGATAAAATAGAAAAATATTAAAAGCTCATGTTTTTTATTGTATTTAAAGAAAACAAGCCGTTGTGTAAATGCATAGCCTATACGAATGTAAACTTGTTGATTTGTTTATTATGTGAGCTTTTAATGATTTAAGGTTAATGATTGAACACAAATAGCCTAGTTTAACCATGGAAAACCCAATTGTATTGCATTAAACATAACATATCGCATTACAAAGAAATTAAACGACAAAGCGGTCACAGAAGCCTGTATAATTATCACAAACTAAATTCACTATGACTGTTATTAATTTCTAGTAGGTAACCTTCACGTAGGATAAAAGTATGGGGAAAAGTCGTTTCTATTCGACGCACGCGTGCACGGCCGTTTCAAACAGCCGCGAATCATAGCACACGCAAACGCTTGTGTGAACGCACAATGAGCCCGTGCTGCTGCTTCTGCACTGCACCGCTCACGGACTGTACTGCAACACTCACTTCGTTTTGTTCACTCTTTGCTGATATACTGCGCTCAATTTCCAGACACAATATAGAGATTTGAGAATCAGTGAAGACATCCGCGATTTAGAAGTCGACAACGAGAGTCGATTCCAATGTTTGAGTCGACTCTGACTGTATTGCTATTCGGAGTTGAGGAGTCGACTCTTTTGAATCGACTCTTCCCATTCCTAATTATTGGGAGGGACTTGTCCTCTCTATGGTGGTTACGGCTCTGGGTTAGACGCCATGTTTAATTTAATGCGGATAAAAACGAGATTATGAGGGATAGATGGTCTTTACAATGACACATTGTATCAAAGTAACGTTACTAGACTACGTAATTTTCAAAACTCAAAACCACAACTTTTGTCATCTGAATAATCAATCTGTTGTTGTACAAGCCATTAAACGAACTGTACTTCTAAGCCAAATGAAACAATCAGTAACCTGGTCTATCCTTCGCTAAATTTCACAAAAACATTATGTGGTTATTATTAAAGGTTACATATTAAGGCATGAATGTGTAGAGAAGTTTGCATTATTTTGAAGCTTAAATCTCTTATCATTTGCAAATAGCGTTAAATTGCCGGAGTCATTAACATCGTTGCTGGGCCTTTGTATGGCTCCATTGGGGTATCTAATTTAAATGTTTTAATACATCCTAGTAATGTTATCTTCATAATATGAGATAAATGTAAGCACAGAATTATTCATTGGCATATCAACGCAATTCTGATGAGAAATTCACTACTCAAATTTAATGCTTTATTTATTGTCAATTCTGTTCTTATTTTAAAAATCTTAGATTTCATAATGCACACCAATCATTCTTCAGAGGAAGGCAGTACAGTCAGTTTAGCACAAAACAAAAGAACAGGCCTGTATACATCGCAATGCATGTCTATTTATAAGTGTGTGTGTGTGTGTGTGTGTGTTTTATTTATTTAAGGACAAACAGAAACAATCTTTCCAAAAACCCTGACATGACTTCCGTACCTTCATATTTAAAGTCTCCTGGGGTGTTTCATTGCACAAAACAGGTCATTAATAATATATTATAAATTAATTTACACATTTTTAAGACATCAAAATAAATGTGCAGCTGAAAAATAGCAAAATGTTTTTAGTTGTTGAGTGAACATGAAAAGAAAGCAATATTTGGCACTAAAAAATAAAATAATAATTATAAACTTTATAACAATAGAGCCTATTTTAACATGCTGTATATCCGAATCGCATCTGATCCACTTATCCGCTGATCCACTTAGTGGATCAGATGCGATTTGGATATACAGCATGTACATAACCATATCATACAAAAGTCACTTCCTTTATGAAAGAGAGAACTGGCTTCCCGCTTTGTGCCGTCGCCATCTCCGGTAAATGTGATTTTGACTATGTACATCAGGTCCAAGACACATATTGCTCAGAGTTTGGCACAGCCGATCACTCCTTTAAGAAACAAAACAGCTTTCAGCATCCGCTCTTAAAAAACACTTCTTGACCCTCATCTTTGACTAAAATCTCAAAAACACTGCTATCAGACAGGAAAAATATATTTATCTATAAGTACTTTCTGTAATGATCTAAAACGGCATTCGTTTAGACCATGTCACAATCACAGCAGCAATTTTAACAAACAATAATAAAAAACATTTGGTAAGACTTGATCTTGAATTGTTGTGGTCTCTTGGTCTTTCAGCAGTCGACTGGTACTTTCCTAAAAGGGGGAAATAAGTCTGTTTGGATACCTATTTACATTTAGGCTGAGCAGTCAGCAACTATTTACATACAGTTGAGCTCCATTGAAAAATGTACATTCAGACCTTGTGCCTTTCAGTGATCAAAGCAGCCTTGCGATATCTTTCTTCACACTGTAATTTCATTGTGTCAACTTAGATTCATTAGCTGGTAAAAAGTACATTAACGTGTGTTAAACTACATTCCAAAGCTTTAATCACAGAAGAAACCTTTTTCCTGAGAAGGCTCGTGCTGGAAAAGAGGGACGGCTTTATTCCTTCACCTCTGGCACATTTTAAATGCAAAAGAAGAGGTATTGAAGGAACATTACAAAGCTTACCGTATTTTTCATACAGTATGTAACATAAGTGACAGGTGAGAACAGTATAAACGGGAGTGACACCGTGACCGCTCCAAACACTTCGGATCCTAAACCTCTTTGATAGTCCGTTCTGAGGGTTTGTAGTTGGAAGAACTGGTGCTGGACATATAGACGGAGTGGGTCCTGCGTTGTGGACGGGCACGTTTGGTGGTCAGGTTGCGCCTGCTGTTGCTGATGATGTCGTTGATGAACTTCCTGCAGTCCACGCAGACCTCCATGCTGCTCCAGTCCTCGGTAAACTGCTCCGGCAGCTCCAGCTCGTCTTTGGAGGATGAGCGCTCGCCGTGCTTTGAAGATCTGAGAGAGGAATCGTCACCAGAAATAATCTTACTGGCAGACATTACCATACAGATCAAGAGTTCACAAACTTTTTTGTCAGCTGAACCCTATAGAACTCAATTTGATTCTAAGTAAATATTTCAATAATTTAATGACAAAATAAAAACTCAATACGCTCAGCGCCACTCGCTCAACCCAAAATGCCCTTTAGTAATTTGCTAGTTCGACAATCTGTGTAATAGGCGAAGTAATAGTTTGTCTAAGCTAATGTTTCTTAAAGCACATTCTAAAATCATGTAAAGATTGACAGACATTTTAATAAACCACATTTCCACGCAGTTTTGGTCTATTTTAAATTTGAGAAAGTGTTTATTTTATCAAAGCCACAAAATAATTATTTGTTAGGTAGGTGCATTTCATCTTGTGTGTGCTTTAATGGGACTGATAAGCAAGGCGTATTTTGTGAAACTTAAAATGTTATGTAATACATTTAAATTTATACAATTCTGCAAGCTGAACGTCACCCTGAAACATAACCGTTACTTATCGGACTAATGCTTTAATTGAGACATTTATTCAATAATTTAATTATAAACTAATAAATAAATAAACAGTCCTACTGGAGAAATGTAATGTCAGAGCGTGATCTGAGCAGGATTTGGTTCAATCTTTAATTGTCTGTTTTCTAACTAAATTAAATGAACACCTGAAACACTGTTTATATCCCCCATCCCCGGGGGATGTATATATTATATAGCATCTATATTATGTGGCCTAAGGCAAACAGCAAACAAATGCATGCGTGGCCACACACAGACAGACCTGAAGGTGTTTATATGCTACACAGCCTTGCTTGGGAGGGTTATATTGTACTATGGTTTCTTTAGGACAGAGGTCTCGGAGGAATGGTGTCCTGCAGAGTTCAGCTCCAACCCTAATCAAACACACCTGAAACAGCTAATCTAAGCATACTAGAAACTTTCAGGCAGGTGTTTTGAGCCAAGTTGGAGCTAAACTCTGCAGAACACCAGCCCTCGAGGACTGAGTTTGAACACCCTGCTTTAGAATGAGTAACAAGTTCAAGAATGGGAACATGTTGATTTTGGCAGTCCAGAATGTGATTGTTACACTATAATAAAAATGCTGAAAATGTGAAGTCGCACTTCAACTTATGTGACTTAAGTGAAATTGCTAAACCTAAAGTAAATAAAATAGCCTAATTTGATCCTACAGGGTACATGCTTTTAGATCATTACACATAATAATGCAAAATGATTATCTTAAAATAGAAGATATGCTGTCTCTCGTATAACATAAAGTATCAATGGTTAAGTATGTGGTTTTGAAGGAGATGCCTTTTCTTTCTCATTTGGACTTGGACTCGAACCTCTTTGGACTCGGTCTTGACTCGGACTCGATAGTCCTGGTCTTGGACTGAACAAAGGTGGACTTGACTACAGTCCCTACTCTGATGCAAGTAAAAACAAGTAATGCAAGTAAAGCTTTTTAGGATGGGTTTTATTTGATTGTTTTATCTTAAAGTTATTCATATAAAGGTCTGTATGACTTGATTATTATTTGTCATATATCAACTGTGAAATGATAAACTTTAAAATTTGTATCTGAAATGTAAGGTGACCTCAATCCTCTTTTTAGTTGTAGTTTTAGTTGTAGTTGTAGTTTTAGTTGTAGTCTACATTGTTCTTGTATTTTAGGTACCCAATTAAATGTAATATATAATAATAATTGTTATCTCTAATTATAAAAAATAAGACTTTTTATTATTACACTACAAGTTATAATACTAATGTTTGTCCTACATTTGTAACTTTCAAACATTCATACAAGGGTTATTATAGTTAACTAAAACTAAAACCAAGATACATTTGTATTATTATTTTTAAATAAAGTTAACTGAAATTAAATGTTTTATAATAAATATTGTAATGTATGTTATTTAAATAGTTGCCACAGCAATCTTTTTTTATATACAAAAATATCTACAATTAACATTTTTAACAAAAAAAACTAAACAAATGACAAGCACAATATGACTCAAATGAAAATGAAAACACAAAAATTCAAAACTGATTACAAAAATAAAATAGTGTATATTATCAATGATTGTAAATAAAACATTTCAAATTCAAGCTTTTATTCTGGCGCAATTCTGATGTAATACTGTAGATGTCAATCGTCAAAAATTTTGGAAATTAGGATAACACTACATTCTCACAAACAGTCCAATTTGTTTATTTGGTAACACTTACAATAAGGTTCATTAGTTAAAATGAGTTAATTGCATTATGAACTCAAATTGAACAATACTTCTACAGCACTTATTAATCTTAGTTCACGATTTCACACTTACATCTACTAGCACGATAAACGTAATGCGTATTTGGCGTGTATGGTAATACGTTGTAGGCGTGCTGTCCTGGGGGAGGGCTCCTAGCCGGGAATGGCCCGAACCCAGTGAACCCCCCCCCCCCCCCCCCGTGTGATTAGAATTCTAGTGATATTGGTGGAGAAGGGGTGGTGGAGGGATGCTGCTTAACCGTCAGCTAGATGGAGGTAAGACAGCTGTATTTATGCCCCAGGATTGATTACCTAGATTGTGTACCACCTGTGCTAATTAGCCTGAGTATCTGACGTGCTCCTCCCGAACTTAGTTTACAAACTTCGTTTCTAAACTTCATTTAATGTTAATTTCAGCATTTACTAATGCATAGTTGTGTGAGCTAACATGAACTAACATTGAACAACTGTATTTTTATTAACAAACATTAACAAAGATTAATAAATGTATAGTTCGTTGTTTGTTCATGTTAGTTAACATATTAACTAATGTTAACAAATGACACCTTAATGTAATGTGTTACCGTTTATTTTAATGTTAATGCTTGTTTTAATGCTCTCAAACCCTCTGTAAACTCCCTTATGAATCCCGTACAAACGATACATGCTTCGCTCATCGTTTGTGAAGCTCACCTGGACATTGTGCGCTGAAGGCTGTGGCGCTTGTGGCTGGATGTGGAGGAGGGGCTTCTCTGTCGCGGCTGACGCTGCAGACTCCTTTCTGGGCAGGATGCTGGGTCCCAGAGAGGAGATGGGCAGGCTGGCATGGGGCTTGGAGGGCAACTTCATCTGAGATGAGAGGATATGAGGTCATTAGCAAAGTGAAAGCACTGCTGTTCAAAGTTTTGGGGTCAATCAGATTTATTTTTAAAGAAATGAATACTTTTATTAAGCAAGGATTAAACTGATCAGCGTTCATAGTGTTACAAAAGATTTCTATATCAAATAAAAGCTGTTTATGTCAACTTTCTATTGATCAGAAATATTAAGCAGCACTGTTTTCAACATGATAGTAATGATAAATAGAGCAGCAAATCAGCATATTAGAATGATTTCTGAAGGATCGTGTAACACTGAAGACTGAAAAAAATCAGCTTTTCATCACAGGAATAAATTACATTTTAAAACAGATTAAATACAAACATTTCATGTAAATTGTAATAATATTTGTATTTGATTTTGATCAAATAAATACAGCTGGGGAGCCTGGGTGAACATAAGGTAAAGATGTTACATCTACCTTCTTACAGCACTGTGAACAACAGGCCTGTGAAAGAAAAGACAAAACATGATTCAACTGAACGTCACTTCATTTTCTATGAATAAAGTCTGAAATGAAAATCTCCACCCACCTCTTACAGAACTGGCAGGTGTAGGACCAGGTGAAGAGCGAGAACTTCCTCGTCCGACATGAGAAGCAAAGCTGAGAGGAAGGGTTACACAATGAAACACTTACAGTACATACACACTTGCACACGCCAAGCATGTGCAAAGGACTAGCCCCAGGACTAGTCCTTCCCCAAAATATAGACCGTTTTTATGCATCATGTGCTCCAAAAAAGAAGACAATCCCCAAACATAAGCTTGGGGTAATGTATATAGTGCTATACATGTAGAGCGGGCCGTGAATGTGAAGAGTAATTTTACCTTTCCTTTCTTTAGTGCATTATAGACATCTTTATACTGCTGGAACTTCTCCAGCTCTGCTTTAACAAGAACCTGTCTGATATGCATCACCTCCTCTACGGTCAAAGTCAGGCACTCGATGGGGTAGCAGAACTCCTCCTGAAACAAACATATCCCTTTCACAACATGCCAAAGTATACACTGCATATTTAAACATGCCATGCTGTCACGCCCAAGAATGAGGGATGGAAAAACCATTACATGCTAGGTCATGATAATGGTTACACCTTGCACAACAAAACCCACAACACAATGACAATGGAGACAGAGCCGTACTTAATTGTATTTAATTCATTAATGAGGATGGTAAACTGTCTATGTTGTCATGCGAGTTTCACCTCTAGGTCAGGTCTTGTATGAGTGGAAATGTTCATGCTCTGTGCTAAAACAATGCACGGCGCCCCAGGACTAGTCCTTCCCCAACCTTAAAGATCACACTGATTCAAGCACACATAAAGCCAATACATATCTCTAATACTTATACCTTCAACCACCTTAGCTATTATTAAAAAGACAAATCATGTCTTGTGAACTACAGAATAAGAGACTCACATTGGCTTTTATGCCCCTTGTCACCCAGTGTTAGTGTCAGTATGTAGTTTGATGGGACGTACCACACGACCGCTGCCTAGTGCGTGAGCCTGACCAAAGAAAACAATATCGTATTTTTTTAGCATTTGCTGGAAAATAACTGCTTTATATATTCATTTACAAAAAGTGTCACTGATGCTCCCTGAATGTTATACAAATAAATAAATATTGTTGTAAAAAATATACTAAAAGGACAAAAAGTCTAACAAAAACTCTAAGATAGTAAAAGAAAAGAAAGCATAAAAAGGACAAGTTCACTGGAAATTTAAAAAAAAAAATATATATATATATATATATATATCTTTATTTGTATTGATGATAATTATAATAAAAAACAAAATTAACGAGGCATCGCTGTCCATTGGATTTCAAAATAATATATTATAATATAAATGATCAATATGACAGATTTAGATATTATTATGTAAATATAACAAA
The DNA here is from genome assembly GCA_003573665.1 of Oxygymnocypris stewartii. NCBI lineage: Eukaryota > Metazoa > Chordata > Actinopteri > Cypriniformes > Cyprinidae > Oxygymnocypris > Oxygymnocypris stewartii. Next base: position 379 of record QVTF01005761.1, on the reverse strand, counting down.
CACTAAACCAATATATTAAAAAAAAGAAAAACGACTAAGTTCAGACAAAACAATAACAAATTAGTCTAGATATATTTACATGAATTGCCAAATTATAAATTTAAAAGAAAGAGAAGAAAGAAAGAAAGAAAGAAAGAAAGAAAAAGAAAGAAAGAAAAGAAAGAAAGAAAGAAAGAAGAAAAAGAAAGAAAGAAGAAAGAAAGAAGAAAGAAAATATATATATATAATTAGTGTTGGGCAACTATTAATCATGATTAATCGCATCCAAAATAAAAGTTTTTTGTTTGTATAATATGTGCGTGTACTGTTATATATATTTAAGAAAAATATGTTTCGATATTAAACACATAATATAAATGATATTAATATAAATATATAC
>QVTF01005760.1:7500-28546 GCA_003573665.1 Oxygymnocypris stewartii | reverse complement strand
CGTTTGTCAGTAATGTTTTAATGAGCATTGTGCAATGCATACTTAGATTTTTGATAAAGGATACATATGATGTTTTCATTTATTATTATTTAATGCATTTTTTACATATTTAAAAAAAAAATCATTTGTAATGTTTTCCCAATATATATATATATATGTTTTGTTTTTTTTCAATTTTTGTAGTATATATTTGTAAACACATGTATAACTTTATGGATACATGTGATGCTGTCCTTAACGTTTGTTTTATGTTTTTAATTTTAAAAAAAGTATTGTGTCATACAATATTTTTTACAGGTTTTTCAATTTTTGTTACATTTTTTTAATTAATTTTCTTTTTTTAATTGTTTTATATAATATTTTTTACAGTTTTTTTTCAATTTTTGTTTAACGTTTTTAATAAAAAAAATTTTTTATTGTTTTTTATAATATATTTTTTTTTTACAGTTTTTTTCCATTTTTGTTAAATATTTTTAATTAATTTTCTTTTTTTTATTGATTTATATAATATTTTTGACATTTTCTTTTCTATTTTTGTTAAATGTTTTTAATTAATTTTCTTTTTTTTATTGTGTTATACAATATATTTTACAGTTTTTTTCATTTTTGTTTAATGTTTTTAATGTTATTTTTTTAAATTGTTTTACATCATTTTTTTGTACAGTTTTTTTCCATTTTTGTTTAATGTTTTTATATATTTTTTTTTTTATATAATATATTTTACAGTTTTTTTGTCATTTTTGTTAAATGTTTTTAATTTATTTATTTTCTTATTGTTTTATATAACATTTTTTTTTACAGTTTTTTTCCATTTTTGTTAAATGTTTTTATTTTATATATATTTATTCGCTTGTTGTCGAATATGTTTTCTGAGCTCTGTTCAGTGCATTCTGAGATGTTTGATGAAATAAGCGTGATGCGGACTAAGAAGGACACGTACCGATGCTACAGTCTTTGTCAGGTCTATGATACCTTGGCATGCTGTCTAGGTAGGGAGCTCACTAGAGTTTCATAATGAAAACACACACAGCTTCCGTAGTCTTCTCTGGCTGTGGTTCTCCAGGTGTTGGTGCTCGTCTCTGAAGTGGGTTAGACGATCCGCCGCAGGGTCCGCCCCCCCCCCCCCCCGTCACTGACCTCTGGGCACTACAGAATTATGCAGTTAGAAATATTAATATTCACCAGACCCGCCCTCCTGACCCCCGGCATCAGCCGCACGCTCTGATTGGCTGCTGCTGTCGTATTATAATGAGGAGGGCAGAAGTCAGTGGGACAGAGCCATGAGATATTAATAAGTCTTAAAATCGGCCCCTGAGGGCCGCCGCTCCGCTCATAGCACCTTTAAATGTGCAGGATCTCCGTCATTCGTGTGAGCCTTTGCCACGACTCTCTTTGCCTCTGGCTCGTGTTGAGCTTCAGACCCACAGGAACCAGAAATCACTAATCAGCTCTTTAATATCTCAATTATGTCTCATGCACTGGAGAAAATCTGCTGGAATACTCCAGTAATCGTAACTTTGAAAAAGTGTTTTGTTTTGCAAGATAGAGAACATGCAACATTAATCACAAATCTTTTCATTTTTAATTATTTATATTATATAATATATATAATATATATATTTAACTTTTTTCCTTTTATATATTTTAAATACATATTTAAATATATTTAGTTCATATTTGTTTTGCTGAGCTTTGTGCAATTCATTCTGGGATTTTTGGTGAATGATACATTTGATGCCTGACTTTAAAAACAATGTAATTTACAAATATTTTAAAATATACATATATTTTGTAATATTTAACAATATATTTTTACATATTTAAAATATTTTGTATTTATTTATGCACTTGTCAGTGAATGTTTAAGATGCTCCACGTTTATTTTATAGCGCTGTATTCTGGTGACTCCTTTGAATCATTTTTAATTTCTTGAGGAATTTTTGTAAAAAATATTTGAGATTTAACTGATCGCTTTAATATCTCAGTTGTGTCCAACACTGAAAAATACTCCAGTAATATTCATTTTATAAACAACTTAGAAAAATTATTTTTCATAATCGCACATTACAAACTAATATAAATGTTATTTATATATTTTTACGTTATTAAAAAAAACATTTATTCACTTGTGAAAGAATATTTTTACTGAGCTTGACGTAATGCATAATGCATAAAATAAAGAAATGATTATTCCTGCCTGTTTTAGAACTATTATAACATTCGGCATTGTGATTAATGCTAAATAAATAAATAAATAAGCACATTCCTCCGCAATTCTCATGACTAAAAACACGTTTAGTGTCTATTTGAATGTGGCTCGTTCAGATTTTGTGCATATCTAATAAAGGATCTGGAATATCGTAATAGTTTAATGTGCCACATGCAGAAAGTGATTTCATTTAATCGCAGGTGAAGAGACATGGCTCTATAACAGTGTCGTGATGAACACCCAGGATCTGTGCGATAGATTAAAGACACGGGGCTCGCCGTCTCCGTTCAGATCTCAACCTGAGTTTGATGAGGAACCTCAGAGGGGTTCAGCTGCTTTAAAGACGTCTTTCCCTTTCATCAGCAGTCTTTCAGTCAACACGTCACGGTTGATGCGGATCAGGAGCCGCGGCTCTCCAGGGCTTTGCCCGCAGGCGTCTCTCTGAGACCGGGAGAGAGATCTGAGAGCAGGCCACCGGTGCTAAAGAAGCTGGAGAGTGCTTGAGGAGTCTCTCTCTCGTTATTAATTAGCTCTCACAATAGCTCGTCAGGGTTCGAGTGCTGTCAGGCGTCTGCTCGTGATTAGACTCCAGAGACGTGTGAGATGATGAAGCCGGCAAACGCTGCTTTTCCATGCATCTGTCCCGAGCATCTTGTTTCAGAGAGTCGAACAATTCAGTTTGTCTAGCTGCATGGGTGAATCAATCTCACAAAGAGCACGTGCAGCTCATATTTACATTTTACATTTACATTTAGTCATTTAGCAGACGCTTTTATCCAAAGCGACTTACAATTGGGGAGTACATAAAGCGATTAATCTTGAAGAGGCAAACATACAGAGGAAGTGTCAATAACACCAAGTCTCAGGCATTGTTCAAATAAGTACAAGCTAGCAAGAGAAGGAGAGAAAGGTAAAGAGAAAGATGAAGATTTTGAAAAAGTGAAATATATATATATTTTTTTTTCATGTAGTCAAGTAGAGTTGAAAGAGATTAGTTTTCAGTTGTTGCTTGAAAATTGACAGGGATCCAGCATTCCGGATGGGGGGGGGAAGATCATTCCACCGGCCAGGAACGGTGAACGAGAATGTTCTGGAGAGTGATTTTGAGCCACTCTGTGATGGTACCACGAGGTGTCGCTCACTCGCAGATCTCAGGCTTCTGGAGGGGATGTAGATTCGTAATAGTGAGTGGAAGTAGGCAGGGCTTCTGGAGGGATGTAGATTCGTAATAGTGAGTGGAAGTAGGCAGGGCTTCTGGAGGGGATGTAGATTCGTAATAGTGAGTGGAAGTAGGCGGGGCTTCTGGAGGGGTTGTAGATTCGTAATAGTGAGTGGAAGTAGGCGGGGCTTCTGGATGGGATGTAGATTCGTAATAGTGAGTGGAAGTAGGCGGGGCTTCTGGGGGGATGTAAATTCGTAATAGTGAGTGGAAGTAGGCGGGGCTTCTGGAGGGGATGTGGATTCATAATAGTGAGTGGAAGTAGACGGGGCTTCTGGAGGGGATGTAGATTCGTAATAGTGAGTGGAAGTAGGCGGGGCTTCTGGAGGGGATGTAAATTCGTAATAGTGAGTGGAAGTAGGAGGGGCTTCTGGAGGGGATGTGGATTCATAATGTAGATTCGTAATAGTGAGTGGAAGTAGGCGGGCTTCTGGAGGGGATGTAGATTCGTAATAGTGAGTGGAAGTAGGCGGGGGCTTCTGGAGGGGATGTGGATTCATAATAGTGAGTGGAAGTAGACGGGGCTTCTGGAGGGATGTAGATTCGTAATAGTGAGTGGAGTAGGCGGGGCTTCTAGAGGGGATGTAGATTCGTAATAGTGAGTGGAAGTAGGCGGGGCTTCTGGAGGGGATGTAATTCGTAATAGTTAGTGGAAGTAGGTGGGTGCTGAGCCTGTGGTTGTTCTATATGCAAGCAATCAGTGTCTTGAACTGGATGGAATAATCGTATGTGAATTTCACCCTAAATGTTAAATAAATAAAATTCGATTAATTAGGCTATATCCATCATTAAGTCTCATTACTGTAATGCAAATAAGTAGATACAATTAAACATAAAAAATATTATTTAAGCATATTTTAGAACTATTAGGCTATTTTGCATGGTGATTAATGCATAATCAATCAATCAATAGAATGTTAAGCATTACTCTCCACAATTCTCATTACTATAATGCAGAAAATAATACAATAAATAAGAAATGGTTATTTCAGCCTATTTTAGAATTAAGATATTTTACATGGTTTTTAATATAGAGACAATAATAAGTATATGCTTCCCCATTTCTTATTACTGTGATGGCAATAATAATAATAAATATTTTATTTGAGATTTTAAGATATTTTGCACAGTGATAATTTTTTTTTAAATAATATTATTACACACTCAAATGTTAAGATATATTGCATTGTGATTTAATAAATAAATAAGCACATGCCTCCACAATTATCTTTAATGTAATGCAATAATAATAATAATAATACAAAAATATATATTTAAATGTATTAATTTAGTAGACAATTTTTATCCAGGGTAACGTACAAATACGAAATACAACACAGCGATTCATCAAGAAGGCAACAACACTAGAAGTGCTAAAAATACCAACGTTTTAAACGGTATGTATAAGAAAAGCATTGAAAATTGATCAAAATAAGAAATATTAGAAACAGAGTCAACAAGTGCTTTAAAAAAAAAAGCAAAAATATGATTTTTTTAGTTATTTATTGACCATTACTGAACAAGGGATTTTTTTTTCTGTTTTCTGGGAGGGTTGGGAGAATAACACTAATAATATAATTATATACATACTGTACATACATATGTACTTTTGGGGTGTAATGTGGCAGGTTTTTATGAGATTCAACAGTATTCATAACACAAGTGAAGTATGCAGTGTTAAGATATACTTTATACTCTTGCATACGCTTTGTTTCTGGACTTATAATGATTCAAAAATGAATTTAGATGTTCCTCAAAGCCAAGCAGGAGTCCAGAGGAGAAATTTACATGTTATTATTATAGTAAAATGAATGACCTATCAAGGATTCCAGCACATGATCCATCAAAGAAGAATAAAACAGGCCGTGTGAATGTCGTCTTACAGTAATAATGACGTAGAGCTGTAGAAGTGGGACAGAAGATCCACAAACCCTCAAAGTCCTGAATAATGTTAACTGGACCACAAGCCAAAACTCCCTGATTCTGCTTGATCATAATAAATAAATACATTAAATTAAATACAAAAACTTGAACAAATAAATTGATGATTGATTGATTATTTCAGCATATTTTAGAGCTATTAAGATACTTTGCATAACGGTTAATGGAATATATATATATAAATACACATATACATATATATATATATATATACACTCACATACACCCCCTTTTGTCTTCAGAGCTGTCTTAATTCTTCGTGACACAGATTCAACAAGGTGTTGGAAACATTCCTCAGAGATTTTGGTCCATATTGGCATGAGAGCATCACACAGTTGCTGCAGATTTGTCGTCTGCACATCCATGATGTGAATCTCTCGTTCCACCACATCCCAAAGCTGCTCTCTTGGATTGAGATCTGGTGACTGTGGAGGCCATTTGAGTAAAGTGAACTCATTGTGATGTTCAAGAAACCAGCCGGAGATGATCTGAGCTTTGTGACATGATGCATTATCCTGCTGGAAGTACATCAGAAGATGGTAGCTGATGGGAGCGGCACCCGGTGTGGTCTTCTGCTGCTGGAGCCCATCTGCTTCAGGGTTTGACGTGTTGTGTGTTCAGAGATGGTATTCTGCAGATCTTGGTTGTAACGAGTGGTTATTTGAGTTACTGTTGTCTTTCTATCATCTCTAACCAGTCTGTCCATTCTCCTCTGACCTCTGACATCAACAAGACATGTTCATCCACACAACTGCCGCTCGCTGGATATTTTCTCTTCTTCGGACCATTCTCTGTAAACCCTAGAGATGGTTCTGCGTGAAAAACCCAGTAAATCAGCAGTTTTTGAAATACTTATTGAGTTGCTGCCATGTGATTGGCTGATTAGCAATTTGTGTTACCAAGCAAATAAAACAATGTACCTAATAAAGTGGCCGGTGAGTGTATATATATTCCATTAACCATTATGCAAAATATATTAATATCTATCTATCTATCTATATCTCTCTCTATATATATACACACACACACACACACAGTATCTCACAAAAGAGTTCACCCCTCACATTTTGTAAATATTTTACGAATACATAATTGTATAATATATTTTATGAATATTTGTTATTCATGTGACAACACTGAAGTAGTAACACTTTGCTACTATGTAAAGCATTGAGTGTACAGCTTGTATAACAGTGTTAATGTGCTGTCCCCTCAAAATAAATAAACACACAAGTCGCCACAAAATTAAGTACACCCCTAAGTGAAAATGTCCACATTATGCCCAAAGTGTCAATATTTTGTGTGGCAGCCATTATTTTCCGGCACTGTCTTAACACTCTTGGGCATGGAGTTCACCAGAGCTTCACAGGTTGCCAATGCATTCCTCTTCCACTCCTTCATGATGACATCACGGAGCTGGTGGATGTTAGAGACCTTGCGCTCCTCCACCTTATGTTTGAGGATGCCCCACAGATACTCAATAGGGTTTAGGTCTGGAGACATGCTTGACCAGTCCATCACCTTTACCCTCAGCTTCTGTATCAAGGCAGTGGTCACCTTGGAGGTGTGTTTGGGGTCGTTATCATGTTGGAATACTGCCCTGCGGCCCAGTCTCCGAAGGGAGGGGATCATGCTCTGCTTCAGTATGTCACAGTACATGTTGGCATTCGTGGTTCCCTCAATGAACTGTAGCTCCCCAGTGGCCGGCAGCACTCATGCAGCCCCAGACCATGACTCTCCCACCACCATGCTTGACTGTAGGCAAGACACACTTGTCTTTGTACTCCTCACCTGGTTGCCACCACACACACTTGACCCCATCTGAACCAAATAAGTTTATCTTGGTCTCATCAGAACACAGAACATGGTTCCAGTAATCCATGTCCTTAGTCTGCTTGTCTTCAGCAAACTGTTTGCGGGCTTTCTTGTGCATCATCTTCAGAAAAGGCTTTCTTCTGGGACGACAGTCATGCAGACCAATTTGATGCAGTGTGGAGCGTATGGTCTGAGCACTGACAGGCTGCCCCCCCCACCCCTTGCTGGCAGCACTCATACGTCTATTTCCCAAACACAACCTCTGGGATATGATGCTGAGCACGTGCTCTCAACTTCTTTGGTTGTTATATATTCTTATAGCCTACGCCATCTTTATGTAGAGCAACATACTCTTCTTTGCCATGAGGTGCCATGTTGAACTTCCAGTGACCAGTATGAGAGAGTGGGAGCGATAACACACCTGCTCCCCATTCACACCTGAGACCTTGTAACACTAACGAGTCACTTGACACCAGGGGAGAGAAAATGGCTAATTGGGCCCAATTTGGACATTTTCACTTAGGGGTGTACTCCTTTTGTGGCCAGCGGTTTAGACATTAATGGCTGTGTGTTGAGTTATTTTGAGGGGACAGTAAATGTACACAGTTATACAAGCTGTGCACTCACTACTTTACAATGTAGCAAAGTGTCATTTCTTCAGTGTTGTCACATGAAAAGATATAATAAAATATGCACAAAAATGTGAGGGGTGTACTTACTTCTCAGGGATACTGCACACACACACACACACACACACACATATATATATATATGTATGTATGTATGTGCATATCTATGTGTGTGTATGTATATAAATATATTTTATAAAAAAAAAACATTTTAATTTTCATTTTAATTCACAAAACGCTTTAATAGCACTACACCTCTACAAGTGGATGAGAACAAAAAATACTTTATTTCACCAATTTAGACACTTTTTTTTGTCCTTTCCCAGAACTGAATTGGCCTAAATTGCACTTAAGTTCACACTGATCCAACAAACAGTTCTGAATCATGTGAATTTGTAAACGAATTTATGAATTTAAACATCAGACAATTACAATGTACAGTATAAAAGTATAAATGATGCATTTAAAATATGCGTTAAAAGAGATAAAGAGTAAAGAAGTTAAATGTCACTATAATTTAATGCTGTCAATTTAAGATAGATGATGGGGAAATGATGACGTTTTCAATATTGCTGATAAATATCGACTATATATATATATATATATATATTCAAATAATTTGTAGTTTATTGTAATGTGTAGAAAAAAAGAAAGCTGAATCTCTAGTTTTGTAGTCTCATAACGACATCAGCAGTAACCTGGACATGTCATCAGATGAAAGATGAATCTGATCTGTCTTTGAAGTTTTCTGAGTTTCAGAAGCTCGTTTGTGTGCGAGTGGCTACTGCAAGTCAGGAGCAAGAGATCAACCCATGTTTGATTTAATCCCACCTCTCACAATACAGACTGTAAAGAAGGTTTTCATTTATATAGCTCAAAAAATATAACTGACTGGTGTTTTAGTGCATTTTCTGCAATATGGAAAAGAATAAAGAGTCTCAATTAAATATGTGCAGTGTCACATGGTTAGTGCAAATTGTCACATGACCAAACAAGTTTAATTCCTGTTTGCACCTTGAGAAGACGATAACTGCATCAAATCTCTGAAACGAATGGCTTGTAATGTATGTTAACATGAAGATAGGACAAAGATTTTTGGTCCACATTATCTTAAGGTGTCTAATATTAATATATGAATTCAGAATTCTTCAGTTTGGAAATAGAATTAGTAAATATGTTGATGGTAACAATAGTGACTGGTGGGATAATACAGTGCATACTGTATACATACACATACAATTGCTGTTGCAATAAAAAAAGTTACAGTGAATACTGCACTACATTAAAATATCAAATGTTACAAGTTACTGCTAGCATTCATATATATTATTTTAATATATATATATATATATATTACAATAAAGTAACAATATTTTTTGTTGTCTTTTATCTCAGTATTCCTATCAATGTTGTATAAGGGTTTTATGCATAATAGTAATCAATGTGATCAAATTGTTTATAATAGCTGGATTGAGATATATAGGCCTAACAATTTTTGATAACAGCAGAAATAAAGTATATTACATATTATCCCACCGGTCACAATTTTGACCAATCATAAAACACAATTTTTCACGCACTAGTCCAAATTTCATAGATTTTTTTATTTATTATTTCAAAGGATTACTAATGACGCATCATTTTTGAGTATTTTCATGTCTGGGGAAATTTTAGGATTAAATGGGTTAAATGGGTAAACCAGTCAAAGCCACTCGAAGGCAAGCCTGCCACTTTTAACCCAAAAAGCGTAACGGCTAATGCTAACGGAAAGGAGACCAGAAGCCGTTTCATTTTAATGATGTCAATGGAGGAGAGGCTTCACAATGCTGAATAAACAGCTTTTTAGAGGAAACAGCTCATCATTTAATGAATCGAGAGCCTATCTGCTAATCTCCAACATGTTTTACACCAAGCAATAACTAACGCTATTCCAGGCATAGTGTATCCCATCATGCATCATGTTCTGGAAATAAATCGTAAGATTTTTGAAGAGATTTTGCGAGAAGTCACGGAACGTTTCCAATGTAAGTTAAATATTAATATAACAATTAGATATTACACAGAATTTGGTTAAAAAAAGTGTTCTATTGGTGCAAAGATGAGTAGTGATATTTATTTTGTATAACATTTGCAACGGCTTTTCATCACTTAATTAGAAGCAGCACAAAGTAAATTGTGTCATGTTATATAGGGACTACTGAATAGACATTTAGAAGTTGATTTTAAAATGCAAAGTATTTCAAATTAAAATAAAAGCTAGTATTTTTTACAACACTATATTCTAAGTGTGTCCTATAATGAAAAGTGACACACTTGTGGTCTTCATCCTCACTTGGACACTTGGGGGCCAAATACATGAAATACATCATATAAGTAGTCAAGTAGTCAAGTACAAAGACCGCAAGTGTTGGTGTTTGGACAAAGGGACTGAGCCCTTTTCACACTTCTGTGTTTCTGGTTTGGTGCTTGCAGGGTAAAGGTTTTCTAGTGACAACTTAACAAGAATGAGTTCGAGAAGTGTTTTTCTTTTTACAAATTAAATATTATGAAAATGCTTGAACTGCTGGTACATTACAAAGCACAAACATTTCACAATTAACTGTTTGCATCATCACAAATGCAAGTTTGTTTAATTGTAAATGGCGGCATTTATAATTCAGTTAGTTTTGTCGTTCTGTCCATTTGGTCCTAGCTGTGCATCATAACTTTTCATATGATTTTTTTGTAATAATAATTATTATAGTAATATTGTACTTGCTCTCCTTTGCATTATTAACATGATGGCTTAAATGTACATTATAATGTGCCCTAGAAAATACATATTAAACAAGAGATGACTCACCATGACCTTATTCCTATTGCATCAGATTACATTGTTGTGTTGAGTTTAATATGCTTCAACTGGACTCAGAATTGTGAATGTATTCTTGGAAAAAATGTGCATATGGACACACATGTTGACATTGGCAAGTAATTTATAATGATGTGGTGATTCGAGGAAAAGACTGAGTAAATTGAGATAATAAACTCAAATGTACTGGAAATTAAAGGCTATAAATAGGGATTTGCCTGAGCATTAACCTCCGGTTTCACAGACAAGGCTTGAGCTAGTCCCAGACTAAAATGCATGTTGTCTCGACTGAAAATATCTTGCTCTGACATATCTTAACGCAAACAAGTAAAAGGTTATTTCTTTGTAGATTATAACAACGTGGAAAAAACAGAAATGTAAGAAGCATTATTTGAGAAAAAGGCATACTAATATAATAGGCGCATACCGGTAACGGAACTAAACTTTACCCTGCGCTGACGTAATTTCCGATTATTGTGAAAAAGGCTAATCTCTGGCCAAGTGCAGTGCACTGACTAGCGGCGTGCGTGTGTGCGCGCGTGAGAGAGTCTCGGCCTGCAGTGTGTTAATTATCGTCTCTCTCTGCCGTGTCTTTAATTGATTGATCGGCCGGTGTGTGTGTGGAGTTCTCCGGTCTGCTCTCGCTGCTCACCCAATCCGTCACGCCGCTGCTCACGCGGACAGCAGCACTACATTACAGCATCGTTAGCTCAGCGATCTCCTGAGCCCCGCTCTCAACACACACCATTACCAAATCCCACAAGCCCGCGCGCTCCTTCTCCTATTATACCTGTCTGTCTTTTTCAGCGGCTTTCGTTGGACTCTGAGGGGAAGTTAATGGATGCTCTTAAATTTCCTGTCCCATATAAAGTTTCAGGTGACACTGTTTTGGATACTTTCAAGAGAAACGCTCAATATTTACGTTCAGTCATCGTCTTCATACTTAATCAGGTCAGACGCCATTTTGAATTTAACGCTACTAGACTGATGGGCTTTACAACTTAACTTTATAGCTTTCAAAACTGTTTTATGTAGTTTTTGTCCCCCAAAATATTATTTTTTTTCTGTCAGAAAGACATTTCGTCATCGTAGCAATTTTGTTGAAAACGTACAATCCATCCCTCAGCAATATAAAAAAATAACAGATTAAAACTTGGTTACAGTTAAACTATGGCAACCATATATGAAACATGGTTTTGCTACACGTACCACAGTTTAACCATGGTATTTGTAGTAAAACTGTGAATAGTCTACACCAAAAAACATGATTACTACACTCTTACTTTAATGCCTGGTTAATTTTTGTAAGGGATTGAATTTATGTAGGTTATTCTTTCCCTCACAGTCTTGTTTTCATTCCTCTCAAAATTTAAATATGGTGCTACTCTCACTTAAGTTTTGGATTGACCATGTTTTGGCTAGAAGCGTTTGGAAATGAAACTGAGAGACCATTTTGAAGGCTCAGGAAACCTTTGCAGGTGTTTTGAGTTGATTAGCTGATTGGCATGTCACCATATTCTAATTTGTTCAGATAGTGAATTGGTGGGTTTTTGTTAAATGTGAGCCAAAATCATCACAATTAAAAGAACCAAAGACTTAAAATACTTCAGTCTGTGTGCATTGCTTTTATTTAATACACGAGTTTCACAATTTGAGTTAAATTACTGAAATAAATGAACTTTTCCACGACATTCTAATTTATTGAGATGCACCTGTATATATAATTTTGTCGATTAGTTTTCTCTATGAGGAATAATGCCACAAAACAGTTCATGCTTGGAGTTTAGTAACATGAGAAGTGCCACAAAGTTCCCAGAAAAGTACAAGCTAGTAAAGATGACATGGATTTTAGCTCTAGTCATGTGAAACCAATAAACCTGGTAACTTTAAGGTAGACGAGTTACCAGGTTTATTGGTAACCTACCTTTTCTACCTTCTAAGGTAGAAAAAAAACAAAAAAACAAAGGATAAGATGTAAGTGATGTAACAACTCTTATATAGAGACAATCCATCTACGGGAATTACATCAGAAACACATAAAAAGTTCAGCTATAGAGAAAAACACTTCCACTACTTTGGAAGTGAAATCCTCTGGTACTCTTGCCCCATATACTTCCACTGTAAAAGCACAGTAAAAGTTTACAAACTGAGGGATAAGTCAACATTTTTGTCACTGGCAATAAAAAGCATCTTAGAAATGCCTGTGATAATCAAAAACCATGCAAATATGAAATTAGTCAAATTAGTATCATTTTTATAAACAAATTGCTCTAGATAGCATGCACACTTTAATTGTCTTATATCATTAAGGCAGATACAGTTCTCTCAGAAGGTCACTAGGGTTGCGTCTTTACAATGCCTTTCAAACCCACTGCACTGGCAATATCCCTTTTGTCCGCTCTCAAACTTCAACGATTTTTCTCGACTTTTTTTCTTTTTATCCTCAGGCTATTCCTCCTAAGGCTATTTTCCCTGCTCTTTCATTTCTCAGAGAGAATATGAAATTCCAGCTATCAGACACAGGAGATCAAACGAGGCCTCGGCTGAATTCACTGTCAGAATAAAACCATTTGTTCCTGAGGCTTTTACTCGAAGACCTCGTCCCTGGACCGTTTCCTTCAAGTGTGTGTTTTATGTGGTTTAGGCAGCCACTCCTTTGGGTCAGTCTGCCACTGTTCATTTGAGAAAACATGGCGGTTTACTCCAGAACCTGCTCAGTATGCACAAAATGCGCGTTCAGTTCTCTAGTTCTCTTAAAGTAGCCCGCTCTCAAATGAAATGAAAATAATTTATAAAGTCATGTGACTGCCTTGGACTGTTGCCTGACATGTGGCATACAAGCACAAATGCATTACCAGCACAGGATAAGAGCAGATTGCATTTACGTTCTACATCCATAAACACTCTAACAACACTATCACAAGAACAAATATCCAAAGACTCAATTCCTGTAGCTCAATCAGTGAAGATTGGTGCTAACAATGACAAGGTTATAGGTTCGATTCCCAGGGAAAGCAAGAACGGATGTGTAGACTGAATGCAATGTAAATTGCTTTGCATAAAACCATAGGCATTAAACTCTTAGTCGAATATCCTTCACAAATGCCCTGCTTATAAAATGAAGAAGCAAACAACACTGTAGTAGAAAAACAACAATGTTGTATTTAATTAGAAATTTACAAAATATATCTACATGATCCAGCCTTGTAAAAGGAATCTGTGTACAACAGGACAGTTTAAACATGTTTCTGTATATTGAGTTCAACAGTCCGTGATAATCAGTTGTGCGGTTTGCTCAGAGAGTTTGGTTTAGACTTGAGGGTCGCAGTCTCTTTAGAGCAATGTTATTGAATGATTCCATTTATATGTTCAGTAAATCGAAACAAAATGAGGGATTTCTGATTCTGAACCACACTTTCAAGTGTCAAGTTTTACATTTCATAATATTTTAACTGCATATTCATTTAGACCCTCTCTCCTGTCTAGTACAAACAAGGATAGGAAGCATAATATTACATTTAATTTACAGAATATACAAAACCTCTTCATATCCATTGAAGAGGACAGAAAAGATACAGTCCCATACTGCTAGAGTAATGTAATTCCTGCATATGCTTGGGCACAGCGAGGCACTTGTTCCTGTGTTCATGTCATCAATTCAGAAGTCGTATAAAATACAGGACTGTCACTTATCAAATTCTCTGTCTGTTCATATGTGCTGTACATACACTGGTCTAAGGCAAAGTATGGCTTCTTGAACAAAACAAAAAGATGATACCATATTTTCAACTAATACATAATACACTTTTAAAAAGTATGTAAAAGGTTTACGCAATATTATGTCCTTGTTCAAAGTCATACGCCTTAAAAGCTGTCTTTTTAAATCTTGTGCTTGTACTTCCTGTTTTTCCTATGACATCATATTGAGGAACTTGCTCTCCTCTGCGAGCGCAGTCAGCATGGAGCTCATGTCTGCGATGGCCATGTTGCCGATTCCCGCAGGAACCGGGAGCAACGTCACTGAATTCCTGGGCGTGGTGAGGCGGGAGGAATTCTGGGATAAGCTGCGAAGGAGGGTGGGGCTTAAAGTTCCAGACATGAGGCTGGAGTGATCGCCATCATCCAGCATGATGTCAAAGTCGATCTGCGGATGCTCTGCTCCGTTTGAATCCACTGTGCTGGAGACCTGATTTGATTCAGGGGAGCCCACGGCGGCCATGGCTGTGCTCTCTGCATCCACCATTCCCAGACTGCTGGAACTGAACATGTGAATCTGCCCAGTGTAGAACATGCCGTTGATATTTGTACTGTTGACACCCACATCAGCCAATATTTTGGGACTGACCCAAAAGGAGGTGTCATATGTGGGGCTAAAGTTGGATTGTGGGTAACCAAGATGTTGCGCTGCAGTTGTCGTTGGCCCTGAGGGCTGCCGGCTGTAGGGTTTGGGTTCTGTGGGCGGCCTTGGCTGTAGTAGTCCGTGGTTTCCGTTCAGCGTGTGATTTTGGGCCGGAATGCCATAGCCTTGCTGGTTCATGTTCATCTGGGAATAATTTCCCTGATGACTTGGAAAAGTTGCATTGCTTTGACTAGCCACCGGCTGAGCTCGTACCCTGTTATTCTGGACACTGCCAGGCTGTGCTGTCAGCGTTTTACCAGACGGACTCAGCAAACTTACATTGATGTCATTCGAAGCAGAAACCTGATGGTAACCATGCAGAAAGTTAGCCTGCTCTGTGCTAGCCAGGTGTAGGGGTGGCCTCTGGTTGATCCTCTGGGAATTAAACTCGCTATTCTGTTGCACGTGACTCTGCTGGGCAGTGTGAGCGAGGTTGTGGCTCATCAGCCCAACTTGTTGGTTAGAGTTGACGTTCTGAAAGGGGCTGACGTTTTGTTTTTGTTGGAGTGCTGTGAGGTTTCCCCGCTCTGATCCCTGCTTGGTTTGGCCGTGAGATGAATCCAACTGTCCCTGAACTGACCTCATTCCACTGCACCGGCATCTGACTCTTAGTGTCGCTGAGGGAATCTGGAAACGTCTGCTGGGAGCTTGGAGCTGCAGTTTGTCGCGTTACGGCATTCATATTGCCCTCCACCAAGGCTAGGCGTCTCTGGTAATGGGACTGCTGCGGGGAGCCAAAGCTGTGGATGCTTTGTCCAGGGTGATGATGGTACGCGGCCCCATGTTGGACAGAATCTCCATTTTGATATGTAAGGTACTGAACGACATCATCAGGCAACATCACTGCATCATCAAGACCATTGTTTTGATTGTCCATGTTACCGACCATGGTTTCCATCACCACATTCTCAGAAATGCTAGGAGGTCTGGGTGGATATAGGTGGCGATTTACATTACCCTCGGACTGGCTGTTGATTTGTGAAAAGTGTCGACTAGATGCAGGAGGGGTGTAATGACTGATAGGGGTTCACATTGGACATGCTGTTGTAACGTTGCTGGAGGGAATGCTGCTCTGTGCCTACTCTTCTAACTGGGTCGCTTGCTCTTCGAGTGATGTTTCCCATCACCCCATGGGGCAAGATGCTACGGTGAGCATAGCTGGTGTCACTACACCTTCTAGGAACTGAAGGGGAATTGATAGGGAGTGTGGCCACATTATGGGAATCCCCTAACAGGGCCATCCGAGTCTTTAGGCTCATGCAATCCATATTAGGAAGAGGGGGGTGGTGGAGCGCCTCCTGTGGCAGCAGCATACCTGGCTTGAGTCTGTAGTGTTGGGCAGGCGTCAGACTGAGTAGACTGGGGAGTCCTCCACATTGGCTGGCCTCGCTGGACCTTCTAGACAAATCGGTGGAAATGGGGTCGTAGGAGCCGGCCGAGCTTATGTTGTTAAGACGACCACCAGGTTGCGAGGTTTGGCTGGACCGGCGGCTAGAATAGCAAGGCGAGATTCCAGATGAACGCCGGCTGAGGGTGTAAGCCGAGCTCACGGTGCTGGCTAGGCTGTCACGGCGCTCCACCAGCTGACTCAGAACCGTAGTCTCTCCAGGACAAAGGTCGCCTAAACGTGGGCTGGAGATGGAAAGCCCTGGATCACACAAAATGCCAGAACCTTCCAATAAAGAACCTGCAACAGAGAAAAGCTGAATTTAGAGAAATAAAACTGGATTTGGGGTAGGGTTGTTACGGTGAGGAAGCGTTGTTTTCGTTGTTTTCCAATCGGTTAATCAACGTGTGACAACACTGACTATTACTGCAAGCCTAATTTGGGGATGCATCGGTTGTGGAAAAGTGGTAAAATCTCTTATTTTCAGTTTGTTTACTCACCGATATTGATGGGTGGAAGCTTTGTGCTGGGGGCAGGAGGAGTTGGGTTTGCCCAGGAGCACGAGTCCCTCACCGACTTCAGCCTTTCCTGCTTCAGGTGTGTGAGTCTGTAAGCAGGGCTAGCGTTCTTCCGAAGATGGAGGCCCAACATCCCTGTGGAGACGGTGGAATCCACATGGGGCATATCGTCCAGGGCGCTCAGATCTCCCATGCTGCCCCCGCTGAGTCCCGT
The DNA here is from genome assembly GCA_003573665.1 of Oxygymnocypris stewartii. Classification (NCBI taxonomy): domain Eukaryota; kingdom Metazoa; phylum Chordata; class Actinopteri; order Cypriniformes; family Cyprinidae; genus Oxygymnocypris; species Oxygymnocypris stewartii. The sequence continues at coordinate 11,364 of QVTF01005760.1, read as the reverse complement.
CAGCTCTACTCCACCGTCATGGTGGGAGGCACTGCCAAGTGGTGACGGCTCGCTGCTACATGATGACTGACCACCAGGGCTGGACTGATACATCTGAGGGGGACAGATGGAAAGTTTGTTTACTCAAGAAGCTCAATGTAGAGAATGACCAAAAAGGGACAGAATGCAAATACACAATGCTTACAATCACTTTCCCAAGTGTAAATTGTAAATAATGAGCATACTGAGTCGAGGTTTGGGAAAACACCCTTCCTCTAGACACATCCCATGTCTTTTTCCTCCCCCTCACAGAAAGCTAGGTTAAGTGCCTGACAAATCGTTATTTCCTTTGGCAACCTCTTTGTGCATTATGCATGGGCCTGGAATGAATACACAAAGGGGAATGCTCTCAACAGCTAAGGTACGCACGTCTTTGTAGTCACGTCATTTGACAGCGCATCCCTTGAATGAAGCAAATGTATTCTGTCCCCACGTGAACGGGGGAGCCATTCTTCATCACAGCTTGATCACTGGCACTATTTGTTCAGGACACAAAAACAGTCCCACTGATATAATATTAATTCACTAATGGCTTTTATCCTTGAGTGCCGGGTGGAGCGTTAGATCTCGGGACTGTGGGGGGATTGGGCTGGATTGTTGGGGTAGAAGCCCATGGGAAATTAGAAGCCCTCTGTGCGCCAACAGATCTCAGGGCCAATTGCACCATGAATGGGACCACATTTTTTGATGCAGTGATGAATTCAACACCCAAATATCTTTGACAGAAAGAGGTGCACTATCATACTGTATCCTGAATTTGATTTTACAGCTCTGTGTGTGAGCTTTTCATGATATAACACCACGGAAAAAAGAAAAGATTAAACATGAAAAAGAGAGTATCGTGTGCAAGACATTTACCATGCATACTGTAAATAGGCAGCTGACATGCACAGAAATGTCGACATAAAAGAAATGTGCATAGAAATCCAATTTAAATATGCTGGGTAAGTTCTAAATGGCCAATCTTTTGCGGATCCTTGAAAATATTGCGAATCAGGACACCAACAGGAATTTTCAAAGTTGTTAGTTTGAACAGAAGATATATTTGTAATGTATGCAGTTACTTTCATATTCATTTCCTTTACATAAATACATTTCGATGTTGGAAAAGAGGTCAAAATACCGTCATTTGTCAACTGCCCAATAAAAATAACTGTGGAAACCGACTGATATTAAGACATTAAAACAGGATCTGCGCTCACCTCAGTAAAGTCTGTCCTTACGGAAAGTGTATTGGAGAGAAACAGGAAAGAGATAGCAGGAAGCACATGTAGAAAGAGCGGTTTAAAGATGGATAGATCACTGCAGCATGCTTTGTTAGTATGTCTGGATTAGCATAACCTCTGATGGACAAAAACATTTTAATGTATATTTAATCAGCAATGAATAATATATTTGGGAGTACAGATTACAGGCATGCAAAAACTGATCTTGTTATTCAAATTACATACATTTTGTTATGCATCCATAAAGATCAAACACAATCGTTTTTTTGGGCCAGAAACATACTTGTGTAGAGTTTGTTTTGGGCCTCATTCACACTAGATCTTACCATAGAGTTCTCTGTTTTTATGGACTTGACCTGCAGATAGTCCTCGACTCCTCTAGTTGTGCTGTTGGCTTCGAGTTTCTCCTCCGCCGTTCGGACCGAAAGCTTGGTTCCCGCTTCATTCTCTCCATTCTCCTTGGGCGGATGAGGTCTGGACGGCAGGTCGCCTCGTTGTTTCTTGGTGACGTGAGCTTCGGGGCCGTGGACGGTTTTGACGTGTTTCCGGAGCGAGCTGGGATCGGTGTAGCGCTTTGTGCAGCCCGGGATCTTACACACGTAGGGTTTCTGTGGAGATAAATAATACTCTGTTTCACACGACCCCTCTAACAGTCAAATGAACGACATTGAATTAGAGTTTTATCTTTCCTGTTAAGTCAGATTATCTTCAAATGGAGCGGTAGATTAGAGGAATAAATTACAACGCGTGCGCTGACATACTGATTGTGCGAATGTTAAGCGTTTGTGATGCATGGTTGTTTACTAATAAAGTTGAGATGAAATGATCTTTCTCCCTTCTTAAGCTCATGATGGATCAACCCAGAAGGGAAATGGCGCCAGGTTTCATTTTCTGTGCGCGGTCTGCAGGTGGTCTGCTTTCTCCGCTGGGGACGTGGTTGATTCTCACTAATGTATTGTGGGTTGCCGTACTCATTAGCTTCACAGCTCATTATTCAGGCACACACGTTGCCGGTAATGGGACAGCGTTGGGCATCCAGGAGCAATCACTACACATGATGAGTGAATGCGAAAAACAAATCTAATTCTGGCCTAAATTTGTTAGCGTATGCTGAAAATGGCACATTTACATAGCATTAGGCAGTTAGCAGATCCTTAATGCCACAGAGAAGTAGATTATCTGATTCTTCCTCTGAAGAACGACTAGTGGGGCGGCACACACCCGAAACTCCCACGTGGATGACGTTAACTGATCTTATGCAGTCGACCCACGTCTTTGCTCGGAGTTTATAGGAATATTTTGTCATAAACTGTTCACCCTCATGTCGCTAGTTGATTTATAGCGCTTCGTAACGAACAAACTGACATTTAAGTGTTTTTCGAGGTAACTCTCATGGTCACCATCCACTTTCACTGTATGTAAAAGAGCAGCTTAAATGTCACATAATTTGTCAAGATGAAATCTAGGTCACCACATATTCAAAAAATAATTATTTTTGAAGAAAATTAAGGCTATAGGACCATTACGATTGCATTTTGACAGTATTTTCATGATTCACCAACCTAATTATAATTACCATTTTTATTATTACCATGAAAATGTCATTATCATTATTATAATGCAAAAATATATTAAAAATATTATTTATTAATTTACTTTACAAAATATTTATACATCATGATAGCATCTGTTGTACTGCGGTTTTATTTATTTTTAATTCACAATTTATGCTTATTTAAATAGATAAAAAACATTTACAGTATTTTGACTGGCTACAATACAGTAAATTATGAAAAAATCTGAATTAATTGATTTTTATTAGTAAAATATAATTTATTATTATTATTTATTTATTAGTTATATATTATTATTAGTTCATTAATATATATATTAGTACATTATTTATACTACTTACTACTTTACAAAATTAAATATACATCATGGTAGCATTGTTGTGCTGCAGTTTTATTTTTATATTCAATTAACATGGTATGCTTATTGAAATAAAATGTATTACAATATTGGCTATATTACAGTAAATTCTGAAAAAAATATCAATGCAAAAATATTACTTTTTAATACTTTACTAAAATATGTATACATTATGGTAGCATTTGTTATACTGTGGTTGTATTTATTTATGTTTATTGAAAAAATTAAGTATTTTGATTGGTCGTAATACAATAAATTATGTAAAACACAAAAGTCAAAATGAAAATAATGTGCAAAACTTCTTAAAGGTCCAATTATGTATAAATATTTTTATATATTTTAAGTTTTAGTAATGTGTTGTGTGTATATATACACACATATCATTTTATTTTTTTACATTATGGTTTGAAATATATCCTGGATATGTTCATATTTGAGTCGTGTATGAATGACATGAAAGTAAGTCGAGGAATCCTGTGAATGTTTGTGTGAACACTTTGACTGCAGAGTTGTGCCGGATGAAGGCGAGTGTGTGTTTACCTCATTGGAGTGTGTGCGGTTCTGGTGTTTGGCTCGGTCCGAGGCGTTGGAGAAGGCCTTGTTGCAGCCCTCGTGCTCACACACATAGGGTTTCTCTCCGGTGTGTGAGCGCAGGTGTGTTTTCAGA
>QVTF01005760.1:0-2500 GCA_003573665.1 Oxygymnocypris stewartii | reverse complement strand
CACCATATCCATATAAGGGCATTACACTACAGCCTTTTCATACTCTTTATATATAAAATGAAATATATTAGTGTCTTAACTAATTTATAATGACACCCAGATTATGTGATTATTGTGGTTTTTTGGATTCATGTGGGTTACTTTTCTTGTTTTTGTACATTTATAATCATACTATTAATTTAGTAGAGAATTATTGGTGAATCATATGTTTGTGAATACATTTGTGTGCAGATTTCATCACCCAATGTTTCAGAATTACAGGCAGACAAGAACATTTTGGAAAAATTTGTCACGGACACATTTTTTCATCCGTTTACTCAACATTTAAGCCAAATGTAAGCAAATCATTTTGTGTAGTAGTATCTTTTTCCTAAATAATCCCAGAAGGAGACCAAAGCATCAAGTCAAGTCATATTGCCAACCGCGGCACAGAATAAAACAACAAACACACACCCATCTGGCATCGGACAATAATTTGATGTCAGAGAGACCTTGACACCAACAATGGGACAGATGTTTAATTTTGGTTGGAAACAAAAATCGGTTGTTGAACCCAAATCCAGATGTAGGTTGATGTCATCCTCAACTTTGACATTACATTAACTTCTAACATTTGATCAGACAGAGTTTTAGTTGTAAAGGAAAATTGGTTGATGTTAAAAGCTAGCATTGGTTTAAATTCAACCTTCAACTTAGGACATGACGTTTACATTTTTGGTATGATGTTCAAACTCAATAGTTGGCTTGACGTGAGCCTACAACATCGAGTTTACATACAAAATCCAATAATGACTTGATGTCCTCCTCCAACATTGAACAAACGCTACATTTTGGTTAGAAATTATAATCAGGTTGCTGTCAAAACTCAGTGTTGGATTGATGTCAACCTCCAACTTTGGCTTTACATTAACCTCCAACATTGAACACATTGAATTTTGGTAAGAAATTAAAATTGGGTTGACGTCAAAACCTAGTGTATGTTTGACGTCAACCTCCAATATCAGACAAACATTGAAATTTGGTTGGAAACAAAAAGGTTGACATCAAATCCCAGAGTTGGCTTGAAGTTTCCACCAAAGTTGGATAGATGAAAAATTTTGGTTGGAAGTTAAAATGAGGTTGACGTCAAAATCCAGTGTTGGCCTGACGCCAGCTTTCAACATTGTACAGATGTTGAATTTTGGTTGTAAAAATCGGATTGATGTCAAGTCCCAACACTGGCTTGATGTCAACCTCCAACATTAAAGATTAAAGAGTAAACTTTAGTTACAAATGACAATCGAATTGAAGTCAAAAGTCAGTGTTGACTTGACATTAAGTCCAACATTGGATAGATGTTTAATTTTGTTTGGAAATGAAAATCACGTAGACATCAAAACGCAACGTTTGCTTGACATTGAAAAAACGTTGAATCTTGCTTAATACCATGGCTTTAAAACAACAAAATATCAATGTCAGCTGTCGCCAGTTTTCTACATGAAACTGATGTTATATATTCAACCTGTTTTCAATCAAATATCAACCTCCAACATTGAACACATTGAATTTTGGTTAGAAATTAAAATTGGGTTGACGTCAAAACCTAGTGCTGGCATGACGCCAGCCTCCAACATTGGATAGATGTTTAATTTTGTTTGGAAATGAAAATCACGTAGACGTCAAAACGCAACGTTTGCTTGACGTTGAAAAAACTTTGAATCTTGCTTAATACCAACAAAATATCAACACCTTGTGACATTAGTGGCCACTGGGCAGACAAACGCAGTGCGAAACGTGCCATTGTGCTCAATATCGGCACTCCCTGAACGCTGATATATTATTTACTCGACCAGAATCGTAGTATGAAGACGAAACATTAATTGTGTGCTTGTAAGGACGCGTGTGTGTGGTGTTAAGAGCGATCGGACCGCTGCACTGCTTTGGGTAGCGATGCAACACACACACGCGCGGCATGCTGACTGCAGCATGTTTATCTCTGCCCCGTGAGCTATCTTCATCAATTCTATTGGCCCCAAGACGACGCCAGCCGCCTTATTCCCCATGCATCAAGCACCAACCTGCCTCACCGCCAAGAGCAGCCGCAGATTTGTCAAAAGATGAGCCGTGCGAGAGAGAGAGAAAGAGAGGGGGAAAAAACTCTCAGGTGACAATAACAGCCGGCCAATATTTCATGAAAATGAAGTGCTCTGGCACAGTTTACACGGCCGCGAGAGAAACGCAGCAAGCGAGCCAGCGCGTGTAAAGCTCTTATCAGCTGGAGTTTTTCTTGCGCAGTGCGTGTGAAGAAGGGGGTCGGGGGACGCCGGCAGCTCCCGGGGGCCTCCTGGCCCGTCATTGATCAGTACAGAGCGTTTCCGAGAGAAAAATCCACAGTTTTTTTTCGGAATAACAAGACGCATGGGCCTTTCGCCGCCTGTTGTTTTCCATCTTCTGTTCCCTAATCTAGTGAGCTGCCTACCTAGACAGCCTTTCAAGGGATCATAGCAGATTACAAGTCAGA
>QVTF01005759.1:12500-28508 GCA_003573665.1 Oxygymnocypris stewartii | reverse complement strand
AAAGAAAGAAAGAAGAAAAAGAAAAGAGAAAGAAAGAAAGAAAAAAGAAAGAAAGAAAGAAAGAAAGAAAGAAAGAAAGAAAAAAGAAAGAAAGAAAGAAAGAAAGAAGTTTCTTCTGCTCATCAAGGCTGCATTTATTTGAATAAAAATACAGAAAATATCTGTAATATTGTGAAAAAGTAGGTTAAATCTGCAGCATGTCAGTAAGAGAACAGGAGGCGTTCTGAGCCAGGACCGAGGGGAGCGTCAGACTTTATTCGCTCACAAACCACAGCAGGAGCGCGAGGAGGAAGGTTAGCAGACTGGAAAGAGTCCGAGAGGATGAAATAATCAGGCCATGATGATAAATGAGACGAGGGATGTAGAGAGAGAGAGGAGAGGAGAGAGAGAGAGAGAGAGGAACACATGCAGAGGAAAACAGAGGGAGTACAACACTTCGTTAAAAAATTTGCAGTGTCCCAGATAGAACAGAACGAATGTCTGCACTTCACGAGCGACTCGAGGCGACACACACACACACCCACACACACACACCCACACACACCACAACACACACACACACACACACTCTAACAACAAACACCACACTCTAACACACACACACACACACACACGGTTTCTCAAACTATTTCTCCTGAATGTCCCGCAGCCAACGCCTCTCCGCTGGCCTTATTACACAAGGTGCCTTCACAAGGAACGTCCCGAATGAACTTCACGAGTTTCCCGAGCTGAGAAGTTGAGGAAACTTCCAGCAGAGCGGAGACGAGTGTCCTCTACCTCAGAAACGATTAAGCTTAATTACGATTAAGTCAGATTATAATTTAGTTACAATTGTGTTTCCGCCGCTGCTTGGAAGTCGCCGCTTGTCATCCTGCCGTAGCCAGCGTATATTTGGCGGGATCGCCACAAGTCCGCTGGCTGCGAGCCCCTCAGGCCCGCTGTTCACGGGGAAATCACAGCCACCGTTCACGGCTCATCCTCGCCCGCTGTTCATGTGACAAGCCGTCTGCGGCTCCCTTAAGCACACCGCGTTGACGGCTCACCCAAGCCCGCCGATTCTGTGAGGGCCTCTTACGTCACGTCATGCCCAGATTGGACCTCAGCATCCAAGCCGAGCCCGAGGAGGGCTTCCTGTTCCTGTGGGATGTCCTGTTCCTATGTTTAGCCCTGGGGGGCTCCTGATACACCCTTAACTACCCCATGGCTTTTTTTGGGGGGTAGAGCTCCGGCTGGAGTGGCCGTGCCTAGTAGACCACCTGCCATGGCCTCCAGAAGTCTCCGCTCCGCCATGGCCTCCATCTATGTGTTTCTCCAGAGCACCCCCCCGGTGGAACTGTTACGGTGCGGGTCTCGCCTTCCGGGAGGAGGGAGTTATGTCAGTCATATTTTTCCCCCTTTTGACCTTATTTAGTTTGTTTCCTGTCCTTGTTTAGTGTCATTATTAGTTCATTCTTGTCCAGCTGTGTTTGTCTTATCTATGATTATCCAGTGTGTTCAGTTAGTGTTCGTCTGGTCTACTCGTGAGTACTCTTGAGTTAATCGTGTTCCTCGTTCGAGACACTACTATCTTGATCTAAACCAAAGACACCCATGTACCACGTACAGCTTTCCTGTAGCTCAACTGGTAGAGCATGGCGTTAGCAACGCCAAGATCATGGGTCCGATTCCCAAGGAAAGCAAGACCTGATAAAATGTAGAAACTGTAACTTGAATGCAATGTAAGTCGCTTTGGATAAAAGCTGCTAAATGCATAAATGTAAATGTACTGTACACATATACAAGGGATCATGAACTGCCATTATTTTTTATTTTGTACTGGTCTCTGAGGTCCACTTATAATGTCATCAAGCTTTTTACATAAAACATCATAATTTAGAAGTAATAGGCTATTTTCTGTCCTGTCTTTGATCCCCCAGCACTGTAGGATCGGTGGGTGGGGCTAAACAGGCAACGCTGTAGGTTCGGTGGGCAGGGCTAAACAGGCAGCGCTGTAGGTTCGGTGGGCGGGGCTAAACAGGCAACGCTGTAGGTTCAGTGGGCAGGGCTAAACAGGCAGCGCTGTAGGTTGGGTGGGGGGGGCTAAACAGGCAGTGTTGTAGGATCGGGGGCGGGGCTAAACAGGCAGCATTGTAGGATCGGGGGCGGGGCTAAACAGGCAGCATTGTAGGATCGGGGGCGGGGCTAAACAGGCAGCGCTGTAGGATCAGGGGCAGGGCTAAACAGGCAGCGTTGTAGGATCGGTGGGCGGGGCTAAACAGGCACGTTGTAGGATCGGTGGGCGGGGCTAAACAGGCAGCGCTGCAGAATCGGTGGGCGGGCTAAACAGCCAGCGTTGTAGGATCGGTGGGCGGGGCTAAACAGCCAGCGCTGTAGGATCGGGTGGGTGGGGCTACAACAGGCAGTGCGTAGGAGCGGTGGGTGGGGCTTAAACAAGTAGCGCTGTAGGATCGGTGGGTGGGCTAAACAGCCGCGCTGTAAGATCAGTGGTGGGGCTAAACAAGTAGCGCTGTAGGATCGGTGGGTGGTGATAAACAGGCAGCGCTGTAGAATCGGTGGGCGGGGCTAAACAGGCAGCGCTGTAGGATCGGTGGGCGGGGCTAAACAGGCAGCACTGTAGGATCGGTGGGGCGGGGCTAAACAGCGGCGCTGTAGGACCTGGGGCGGGGCTAAACCGGCAGCGTTGTAGGATCGGTGGGCCGGGCTAAACAGCCAGCGTTGTAGGATCGGTGGGCGGGGCTCAAAAGGCAGCACTGATGCATCTTTTTTCTGCGGAGGCGGAGCTTATCCACACTATTACATAATAGAATGGAACATTCCACAAGCAGTGGTTTTGGCCAACTGCCTTCAATATAAGCTGTTTTTAGACTAACCAGAAAGTTTTGAGTTCTGAAACATACAAGGGAATTTTGGTTTCTCAGTTCATGATTATTTTGGTCTTCAAAATGTCTCATGTATTTATATATTTTTCTTTTTATTCCATACCAAGCACTTTACTTAATATATTTAAATGAAATTTGTTACTGTTATATTGTAAATTAATTTTTCTTTCTTTTATTATTTAAATATAAAAATATACGTCAACTGACATAAAATATACTTTTGCAGCTAGCTGCCAACATTTCTCATTTATCTTGATTTACTAAAATAACTAAAACTAAAAAATGAAATAAAATAATTGAAAACTATTTAGACATGTAAAATTAAAAACATTAATAAAAAAATAAACATTTTATACAGAAATAAATGTGTGTTTCTGTCTGTTGTCTGTTTGTGTGTGTGTGTGTGTGTGTGTGTGTCTCTGTGTGTGTGTGTGTGTGTGTGTGTGTGTGTGTGTGAGTGTGTGTGTGTGTGTGTGACGGAGCCGTTCTCCCGCTGCTTCATGACTCAGAGCGGGTAAATGGATACAGTAATTACAACTTTCTGCAGACGTGACATTTTAAAGGCTTAAAGAGACTCTGTGCTTCCTGTGAGGAGGAGGAAGCCCTCTTTATTTCCCAGCAGCCTCTGACTTACAGAGACGCGGCTCTTCAAAGCTCAGTGTTTTCAGGAGAGGCACATGAAAGCTGCTTCTGAGAGAAAAGAGAAAATCCTCTCTGCTTCAAAACAATCATTATATATACACTGTGTGCTGAGATGAAGTTGTCGATGTCAAACTGTCCTTCCCTGCTTCACATACTTCAGTGTTTGACAAAGCGTTACTGTCCTTCAAGAACTTCAAACACACACACGTGAATGCACGCACACACACACACACACACACACACAACACACACACAACACACACACACACACACACACACACACACACACACACTTAGACAGAGGACAGAACATCTTGTAAAAATCCAATTTTGATTGTGAATCATGGCCATTTCCTTTAGAAAATATAACATATAACTAACACTACAGGCAACACACACACACCCATACACACATTTCTCTCTCTCTCTCTCTCTCTCTCTCTCTCTCTCACACACACACACACCTCTCATACACACAAACACACACACACACACACACAGACACACACACACACACAACACACACACACACACAAACAGAGGAGCAAAGTTGGCAATATTATTAGCAAGAAGACAGACAATAAAATATGAATGTTCCGCGGATTCAGAACTGACACTAAAATCCCTAATAACGGCAAGAATTAGTTATTTTTATAGAATCACAAATAATTTAATGGTTTTTAATCACATTTGATTTATGATCAGTTAATAAAGGAAAATGTAATTATTATTTTGTAAAACAAATTGTTTTGAGGTTTGTTTTTGGAGAATGTGTGAATGAAGTTAAATAAAAAAAATTGAATTGTAAAAAATGCATTAATAAAGAATTGTAAAAAATAAAAAAAATATCTCTCCCTGCAGTCTCTTATGAAGCCTGCCTTCCGAAACTGAACAGAAAAAGGTAATTCATTTTTTATCTCACAGTATTGTATTCTCCTGATTTTGAGTTTATATCAGCACTTCTGACTTTTATCAGATTTGCATGATGTAAACTCACAATTGCATGTCAGAATTAGTCAGAATATATACTTTTGTTTTTTAATTGCACATTTCTATCATGCACTTCTGAGAAAAAAGTCAGAATTGCATGAAAAAAGTCACATTTAGCTTTTTTTATTTTTTATACAGTGTTGGAAACAAGCTTGCATGCTCTCGGGTTGGCAGTGAATTAGGAACAAAAAGCCAGCAGATGCTTTGATTTTTGATTCTCTCTCTGATGAAGTTTCCCTATCGATACTCCACTCGTACTGCGTCTTGTAAAGACGCATATGGGAAAATGCCTTTTTTCTCCTGAACTGAAGTCTTATTTAATCACGCAGTGAAACTGCACGACTATTGGTTCGTACAGGTGTAGAAAAACGAACCAATGGGTCGGCAGCGGAGCTGCACGAACCTATGGCGACGATACCCGCCAATATTCCCGCCGAAACGGGCGGGGCATCTGGCTATATAAGCGGTCGTTTCGCCATAGGATCCTCAGATTTTTTCTCCTTCAGCGACGACGACTTCATCTACACTGATCCAGAGAAGCCTACTCGCCGTTGACACGCCTCGCAGTAGGACCCAGCGACCTCGATCTGCTCGGCTGATCCGCCTTCAATGCGCCCCAGCATCGCAGCAGTTCCGGTCCTGTTCGCTGCCGCTATCCGGCGATCACGTAAGTTTCTAAAAGAGCAAATCGGCGTTCTAATGCCGCTGCCGTTACTGCGGCTCGTGCAGGGGAGACCTGCACGCCGATGACGGTCACAGCAAGTGTGTTTCCTGCCTGGGGAAATCCCATGCGGATGCCGCGCTCGCTGGTTCTGATTGCTCTCACTGCGAGAGCATCAGTCTCGCCTCTCTGCGCATGCGCATCGCTTTCTTTTCAGAGAGCGATCCCGCCCCTCGCGCCCTCCCGTTTTCTTCCTCTCAGGGACCTGTGAGGAAAAAACAGCGGGGCAGAGGTTCTCAGCGCCTGGTTGAGAGCGAGCTCACGCCGGCTCAGATCCCGCGTGCCTCGTTTTCACCACACAGAGAGATTTCTCCCGTCCTTTTTGTCCAACCTGACCAGTGTCCCTCCGCAAGCGTGAGTGATCTGGTCTCGTTTGGGGGAAGTGACGATGAGCTGGCCGATGACAGCATGTCACTGGTAGCTTCAGATGCTGAGGAGCTGTGGGGGCTCAGTGACTGACCCCGCCCCCTCAGGTTTGCCCGCGCCCAGCGCCGCCAAAGCTGGGATGGATGCCGAACTTTTCCGTGTCCTCTCCAAAGCGGTTGAAGAGCTGGGTTTGGAGTGGTCTCCACCAGAGGAGCCCTCTCGCAGCCGTCTGGATGAGTGGTTTCTGCCGGGGCGCCGTCAGGCCCCTCAACAACGACCATCGCCGTTCTTCCCTGAAGTACACGACGAGCTCACGAGATCATGGCGCTCTCCTTACTCTGCCCGCCTCCGTACTTCCGCTTCATCTGCCCTCACTACGGTTGACGGCGCTGAAGAAAAGGGATATGAGAGGATGCCTCAACTGGATGAGTCAGTGGCTGCACATCTCTGCCCACCCACTGTCATTGGCTGGAAGGCGAAAGCCAGTCACCCGTCCAAGCCATGCAGGACCACTTCAGCGCTCACTGGACGCTCCTACGCTTCAGCTGGACAGGCGGCTTCGGCGCTGCACTCTATGGCGGTTCTTCAGGTCTATCAGGCCAAGCTCCTCTCTGCCGTAGACGAGTCTGAGCCTGATCCTGCGACTCTCAGGGAGCTGAGAAGCGCAACAGACCTAGCTTTGCGAGCCACCAAGACTACCGCCCAAGCCATAGGAAGGTCTATGGCCAGCCTGGTAGTGCTCGAGCGCCACCTGTGGCTCACGCTGACGGAGATCAAGGATGCGGACAGGGTCTCCTTCCTTGATGCTCCAATTTCCCCCAGCGGCCTCTTTGGACCTGCGGTGAAAGGATTCGCTGAGCGCTTCACAGAAGCACAGAAGGCGTCACAGGCTATGCGACACTTCCTGCCCAAGCGCTCCAGCCCAGCAGCTGCTCAGAGTCGCCCCAGGACTGCGCCGACTCAGCAATCTGCGAAACCTGCACCTGCCGTTTACGCCCCTCAGCCTGCTAGAACTCAGCAGCCGCGAGGGCGTTCACGCTCAGCCAGACGCCACCCCCCCTCCGACGCGCCAGGGCCCCCGACTCAAGATAGCGTTGGACCCTGTGCGCCCGGCGTCCTCCTGATCTGCAGGACAGGAAGAGGAGAGGGTCGAGTCCCGCCACGGCCGGACCGCCCACCAAAAGGCCTCTCATGAGAAACCTCTTGGCACCCCATTCTTTTCCGGGTGCAGAGGGAATTGTGTCTGTTGCTACAGGGTCCGTACAAGCGACCATGCAACTGTCCGCTGTGATAGCGGAAAAAATAAAACACAAACATTCTCAAAAAGAGAGCAATTTTCCTCTTCCGTCCCTCACGAGTGCCCTGCCCCCGTGCAGCCGGCAACTCGAGTTTATCCAACCCCTTGCCACGCGGGCCGAGGCCTGGCAGGCCATCCCCGGAGTGTCAGAGTGGGTGATGGGGATAATAAAACAAGGTTATTCACTCCAATTCGCTCGAAGACCCCCGCGCTTCAGCGGCGTGGTCTCCACCTCGGTGCAGGGCGAGAACGCTCGCGTTCTACGCTCAAAGGTGATGACGCTGCTGGAAAAAGGAGCCATAGAAATGGTTCCTCCAGCTTTGAGCGAGTCAGGCTTTTACAGCCGTTACTTCCTCGTCCCCAAAAAGGATGGCGGCCTCCGGCCCATCCTCGATCTCAGACGCCTGAATCACGCCCTCATGAGACGGCCGTTCAGGATGATCACGCTGAAGCAGATCCTCTCTGTTCTCTGGACCTGAAAGACGCATACTTTCACATCCAGATAGCCCCCCATCACAGACGATTCTTGAGATTTGCCTTCGAGGGAGTGGCTTACCAGTACACGGTCCTACCCTTTGGGCTGTCTCTGGCCCCCCGTACTTTTACGAAGTGCATGGACGCGGCTCTTTCCCCTCTGAGACAGATGGGAATCCGCATTCTCAACTACCTCGACGACTGGCTCATTCTGGCCCAGTCAGAGGTGGAACTACTTTCACACAGAACCCTCATCCTCAGCCACTTAGAGCGCCTGGGGCTCAGGGTCAATTTCGGCAAAAGCGCACTGTCTCCCAGCCAACGAATATCGTTCCTGGGTACAGTTCTGGACTCAGCTCACATGAGAGCGGTGATAGCGTCAGAACGCGCTCTGGCCATTCAGAAACTCGCGGCCACCTTCAAGAGCGACACTGCTCGCCCACTCAAAGTGTTTCAGAGAATGCTGGGCCTTATGGCCGCAGCATCGCCAGTGTTACAGCTGGGCCTGCTCCGCATGCGCCCCCTTCAACGCTGGTTGAAACCACGGGTTCCACACAACGCATGGCGTCACGGACGCTTGCATATCAGGGTGAATCAGGCCTGTGTAACAGCCCTGACCCCCTGGAAGAACCCACGGTGGATGGAGAAGGGCGTGGCCATGGGGTTGGTCCACACCAGGAAAGTTGTCACGACAGACGCCTCCAACACAGGTTGGGGGGCGCTGTGCGAAGGCAAACCGACCTTTGGCCATTGGTCGAAGACGGAGAGCGGCTTCCACATCAACTGCTTGGAAATGCTAGCAGTTTGTCGAGCCTGCCAGTTTTTCCTGCCGGACCTAATAGGACGCCATGTGCTGATTCGCTCAGACAACATGTCCGTGGTGTCCTATATAAATCACCAGGGAGGTGTCTCCTCGAAGCGCCTCTTTATTCTGGCAGAGCGCCTTCTGGAATGGGCTCAGCTCAACCTGCGCTCGCTGAGGGCAGCACACCTGCCGGGCAGACTGAACCAAGGAGCGGATATGTTATCTCGGAGCAATGTCCCCTCAGAGGAGTGGATGCTCCATCCGCAGGTGGTTCAGAAGATCTGGAAGACCTTTGGCAAGGCAGAAGTAGACCTTTTTGCCTCCAAAGACAACTCTCACTGCCCAACTTATTATTCGAAGGACAGGGACGCGTTGGCCCACGACTGGCCCAACCTCCTCCTTTATGCATTCCCCCCGATCGCCCTGCTTCCACAGGTCGTCAGGCGTATCAGGGAACAGGGTCACAAGGTGCTATTGGTGGCCCCCTTGTGGAGGAACCAACCTTGGTTGTCAGAGCTGACTCAGCTACTGACAGCAGCCCCCTGGCCCGTGCCCCTGAGACGGGATCTCCTCTCTCAGGCGAACGGAACAATATGGCACCCTCGACCCGAGCTGTGGGCTCTCTACGTTTGGCCGCTCAATGGGAGCCTACTGGCCTCCCAGAGCGAGTGTTAAACACCATTTCTGAGGCTAGAGCCCCGTCTACGAGATGCCTCTATGCCCTTAAGTGGTCTGTTTTCTCCACTTGGTGCCTCAACCGTGGTGAAAACCCCTCTACCTCTGAGTTAGCGGTGGTTCTGTCCTTTCTGCAGGAACTGCTAGATAAAGGACGTTCTCACTCTACACTCAAGGTCTTCGTAGCAGCTATAGCGGCCTTTCATGCCCCTATAGCGGGCCAGTCGGTAGGCAGAGACAACTCAGTTGTCCGTTTTCTGAAGGGAGTCAGGAGGTTGAATCCACCTCGGCCCCTTACTGTCCCTACATGGGATCTGCCCACTGTACTGAGGGCCTTGAAAGGCCCTCCCTTTGAGCCGCTACAGTCTACGGACCTCCGGTCACTTTCGCTGAAAACTGCTCTGCTACTAGCACTAGCGTCGGTTAAGCGAGTTGGAGACCTGCAGGCGCTCTCTACTAGCCCTGCCTGCCTGGAATTCGGGCCTAACGACTCCAAGGTCGTCCTGAAACCAAGGCATGGTTACGTACCTAAGGTACTTTCAACCCCGTTCAGAGCTCAGGTCATCACGCTCTCCGCGCTTCCTCCGTCTGAGGAGGACCGGGAGTTATCTTTGTTATGCCCTGTCAGAGCTCTGAGAATCTACTTTGAGCGTTCCGCCCCTTTTAGGCATACGGAACAGCTCTTTTAGGCATACGGAACAGCTCTTTGTTAGCTTCGGTAACCGCACCAAAGGACATCCGGTCACGAAGCAGAGACTCTCTAAGTGGATAGTGGATGCTGTCATGCTGGCATACTCTTCTTTGGGCCTGCAATGCCCCATTGGAGTACGAGCCCATTCGACTAGAGGCATCGCCTCGTCATGGGCGTGGTCTAGCGGTGTATCCATTACAGAGATTTGTACGGCGGCTGGCTGGGCCACTCCGTCCACATTTGCTAGGTTTTATAACCTGGACATACCGGCCTTACAGGCCAGAGTCCTCTCTGCTTAGATGAGCTTGTACACATACGCTGTGGGAACAATCCTGTCAGAGATTTCTTGACCGCAATGCGCTCAGGCTCTCTAATTGGCACCCTGCATACTCCGGTTAACTGAGTATACAGAAGTGGAACGATTATCCAGGCCGAGCATGACCTCTATGAGTTTAGCTCGCTTTAGCCTGAAGTATACTACTTACTTCCCTATGGGCATTTATGTTTATGGAAGTATATACAGTCGTTCATCTACCCTAGCACGGCGTGATTAAATTCAGTTCCCATATGCGTCTTTACAAGACGCAGTACGAGTGGAGTATCGATAGGGAACGTACTCGGTTACTATCGTAACCTCGGTTCCCTGAGATACGGAACGAGTACTGCGTACTTTGCCGTGCCAGGTAGCTGCACGACTCAGTCGTCGCTTCAGTCGAAGTAAACCTGAGGATCCTATGGCGAAACGACCGCTTATATAGCCAGATGCCCCGCCCGTTTCGGCGGGAATATTGGCGGGTATCGTCGCCATAGGTTCGTGCAGCTCCGCTGCCGACCCATTGGTTCGTTTTTCTACACCTGCACGAACCAATAGTCGAGCAGTTTCACTGCGTGATTAAATAAGACTTCAGTTCAGGAGAAAAAAGGCATTTTCCCATATGCGTCTTTACAAGACGCAGTACTCGTTCCGTATCTCAGGGAACCGAGGTTACGATAGTAACCGAGTATGTTATTTCTCCATGCCTTGTGGTTTCTGTCAGGTGCGCAGCTGTGGATCCAGACGCTGTTTCCACCCGTATCGTGCACTAAACAACAGGTATTATTCATAAACCAGGAGACGGTGTGTGCATCTGCTGTGCACAAATATAAATCACATTAAGTTTATTAGTGTATGTTAAAACAGTATAATCCAAATTGATAGATATTTTATATGCCATTCAAATACATAAATCCAAAACTTTTTGGAGTGTATGATTTCTACAAGCA
This sequence comes from Oxygymnocypris stewartii, assembly GCA_003573665.1. Taxonomy (NCBI): domain Eukaryota; kingdom Metazoa; phylum Chordata; class Actinopteri; order Cypriniformes; family Cyprinidae; genus Oxygymnocypris; species Oxygymnocypris stewartii. Next base: position 17,705 of record QVTF01005759.1, on the reverse strand, counting down.
TTTGCAGAGAATTCTGCATCAAATTTCAAATCAATATTTTACAAGCTGCTCTGTTATTGTAATATAATCTACTTCAGATAAACAACAAAAAACACAGCCTAAATGAAACACACACACAAACACATCCCTCACACACACACACACACATCAAACTAATGCTTAAATGAACATATAGCAAATTATATAGTTTAATCGATAAAAATCTCTCCACGTCTTCATATAAAAGCTCAGCAGTAACATAAAACCGAGGCCTGTAGTATTGCCTTAAAGATGACCTGGGTGTATAAAGATGAAGATGATGATAAACTCCTTTATTACTCATTCTGTCTTTCTCTCATATCTCAGTTCCTGTGACGTCAGACAATCAGATATGAGAGATTTCTGGAACGATCTCCACATTAAACAGATTAAAAGAGTTTAACAGTGTTTACAGGCATCATGTTGTGCATTTTTCATTCAGTTTTTTTCCTGGGGTCACTAATGCGAGAAAAAAGAGCAGATTTCTCAGTAATTGCATCTATCCTACACAAAGCAATAGTTCACCACAAAAAGAAAAAGTGCTGTGTCTCAGCAATAGATGCTCTGCAGTGAATGGGTGCCGTCAGAATGAGAGTGTGATAAAAACACAATAATCCACACAACTCCAGTTCATCTGAGTTTCTTTCTTCATCAGGTTTGTAGAAATGTGTCAGTGAATGGGCGCCGTCAGAATGAGAGCCAATGGATGCTCTACAGTGAATGGGTGCCGTCAGAATGAGAGTCAATGGATGCTCTACAGTGAATGGGTGCCGTCAGAATGAGAGTCGGATAAAAACATCACAGCACTCCAGTCCATCAGTTAACATCTGGAAAAGACAAAACCTGAAACTAATCCAGCATTAAGACATTTATAACTAAAACACCATAGAGTTCATAATCCATAATAACTCTTCCTCCAGTGAAAAACTGTCCTGGTCTGAATCAGGAGAGAAATCTGCAGAGTTCAAAACAGCTCTAACACTTTTGTCTTCTCCAGATGTTAACTGATGGACTGGAGTGCTGTGATGTTTTTATCAGACTCTCATTCTGACGGCACCCATTCACTGCTGCAGAGACACATTCCTACAAACCTGATGAAGAAACAAACTCAGACTTTCCCAGCATTTTTGGAACATATGTAAAAATATAAAGATGGAAAAACAAGTGCCATCGTCATGCACATGCAGAAGACGAGAGAGAATCACTTAATAGTCACCAGAGGTTTACTAAAAACACATGTTCGATCTCCTGAAGGATCTCAAGCTCTCTGAAGACGTTCCGGACCTCGTCCCGCTCAATGCACTGCTGCTTGTTCATGTACTTCATGGCATACATCTTCTCCGTGTCCCGCTTCTGCACGATGCACACCTGAAACACACACAGACGAACACGCAGTGAGGAAGACGGCGCAGGCCGCGCTAACGAGAGAAACATGAGGGAACATATGCATCATCACACACCCACGTCCTATTAATATGACACTCGCTTCGACGGCGCAAACTGTCACGGGTCACAAGCACAGAATCTGCATTAAAAGCTCATTAAATTATAATCAAGAGTGTCGGAGATAAAGGTCAATACACAGTTTAATATCTTATATCACTGCAAACGCATTTGTGACCCTGCAGCACAAAAGCAGTCATATTAGACAACAATACATTGTATGGGTCAAAATTATACATTTTAATCTTATGCCAAAAATCATTAGGATATTAAGATCATGTTTGATGAAGATATTTTCTACTGCAAATATATTAAAACGTAATTTTTGAGTCGTTTGAATGATTAATTTAGGAGATTCGTTCTAAAGAACCGATTCATTTGGTAACAAAACAAGTGAGTCGTTTGAATAATTAATTCCGGTGATTCGTTCTAAAGAACCGATTCATTCGGGAACAAAACAAGTGAGTCGTTTGAATGATTCATTCAGGCGATTCGTTCTAATGAACCGATTCATTCGGGAACAAAACAAGTGAGTCGTTTGAATGATTCATTCAGGCAATTCGTTCTAACGAACCGATTCATTCGGGAACAAAACAAGTGAGTCGTTTGAATAATTCATTCAGGCGATTCGTTCTAAAGAACCGATTCATTCGGGAACAAAACAAGTGAGTCGTTTGAATGATTCATTCAGGCGATTCGTTCTAATGAACCGATTCATTCGGGAACAAAACAAGTGAGTCGTTTGAATGATTCATTCAGGCGATTTGTTCTAAAGAACCGATTCATTCTGGAACCAAACAAGTGAGTCGTTTGAATGATTCATTCAGGCGATTCGTTCTAAAGAACCGATTCATTCGGGAACAAAACAAGTGAGTCGTTTGAATGATTCATTCAGGCGATTTGTTCTAAAGAACCGATTCATTCTGGAACCAAACAAGTGAGTCGTTTGAATGATTCATTCAGGCGATTTGTTCTAAAGAACCGATTCATTCTGGAACCAAACAAGTGAGTCGTTTGAATGATTCATTCAGGCGATTCGTTCTAAAGAACCGATTCATTCGGAAACAAAACAAGTGAGTCGTTTGAATGATTCATTCAGGCGATTCGTTCTAAAGAACCGATTCATTCGGGAACAAAACAAGTGAATCGTTTGAATAATTCATTCAGGCGATTCGTTCTAAAGAACCGATTCATTCGGAAACAAAACAAGTGAGTCGTTTGAATGATTCATTCAGGCGATTCGTTCTAAAGAACCGATTCATTCGGGAACAAAACAAGTGTTTTACAATTTACAACCACAGCTGCCAAAATGATTTAGTAAAAACTACAGATTTTGTTTTACAGTGTAATTGTACAATGCAAACATATTTTCTACATGCAAATTAACTAGTTTTATTGCTAAAATTTTATTTAAATTAGGCTACAATTCTCTCATATACACAACCCAACGTGGAAACTCTGGGATTAAAGAAGGTTCCGGCATCCCGATCGTAATTATGTGTCTGTCATGTTATGATGACTCTTGGATTGGCAGAGTGACATAACCTACAAGCAATAACTGAGTTTTTAAATGGTTTTATACTCTATAAAAAGCTCTGATTCTGTCAAACATCTGCTGTGAGAGTCTAGAGGCAACAATCAAGTCATTTAGTCGTCCGAACGAAACAAGCAAACAAAATAATCCAGTTGAAATGGCCTCCAAGGCATCCAGTATAAATGTTGTTTCCTGAAAGCCTTTGAGCTCATGAGAGCAGATGTGTTTCAGCGCACACGTCCAGACGGAAAACACTCTAAAACGCTCCGTAATTACATCCAGCAGAGACTCGATCGGTTCACAGCAGACACCTCCGATACAAAGCTGCCCGCCGGCACCGATATCACCCAGAGATCTAATCAGCCTCTCCACAACAACACAAGAACATTAACCAGCAGAAACCTGGAAACAAGACAACAGATCCGTTCAAGAGAAACAGCACATCTCTAAAGGACTGGTTCAATCGGTGATGAAAATGTGCTGATCCTCAGTTCGTCTGAGTTTGGAGAAATTTGTCACTGCATTAGTGAATGGGTGCCGTCAGAATGAGAGTCAATGAATGCTCTGCAGTGAATGGGTGCCGTCAGAATGAGAGTCAATGGATGCTCTATAGTGAATGGGTGCCGTCAGAATGAGAGTCAATGAATGCTCTGCAGTGAATGGGTGCCGTCAGATTGAGAATCTGATAAAAACATCACACTCCAGTCCATCAGTTAACATCTGGACAACTGCTCCAGGTGTGTGTGCACTTGGATGGGTTAAATGCAGAGAACACATTTCACTCCTTATTATACTAAAGCTCATCTGAGCTTAATTTGTATTGTATTGTATTTGTGGAGAAGACAAAAGTGTTAATTTTAGATCTGTTTTAAACTCTGCAGATTTCTCTCCTGATTCAGACCAGAACAGTTTTTCTCTGGAGGAAGAGTTATTATGGATTATGAGCTCTTTGGTATTTTAGTTATAAACGTCTTAATGCTGGATTTGTTTCAGGTTTTGTCTTCTCCAGATGTTAACTGATGAAATGGAGTGCTGTGGATTATTGTGATGTTTTTATTCTGATTTTTACTCATTCTGACGGCACCCATTCACTGCAGAGCATCCATTGGCTCTCATTCTGACGGCACCCATTCACTGCAGAGTATCCATTGACTCTCATTCTGACGGCACCCATTCACTGCAGCGCATCCATTGGCTCTCATTCTGATGGCACCCATTCACAGCAGCGCATCCATTGACTCTCATTCTGACGGCACCCATTCACTGCAGAGCATCATTGACTCTCATTCTGATGGCACCCATTCACTGCAGAGCATCCATTGACTCTCATTCTGACGGCACCCATTCACTGCAGCGCATCCATTGACTCTCATTCTGACGGCACCCATTCACTGCAGCGCATCCATTGGCCTAAAAGTGAACACAGTTTTGGCTGAACTGTTCCTTTAACTCTCATTGCAATTATACGAGATCTGGTCAGACACTAACAACAATCTAATCACCTTCACATTTATCTCCTCCAAACGAGAGCATTAAACTCCTGCTGGGTGTTTGCATGGTTAAATATTCACAATGAACACCTGTGATTGTGGTTGAACACACATTAGACGGTGTGCTAAAGGTCAGCTGTCAGCTGCTCCGAGCTGATATTCAGTCACTGCTCTGGAAAACATCATCACAATGCTGGCGGTGGTCAAAGCGGATCGAAGCCTGAGTCACACAGAAGCTGTGAGAGCCGTATAAACCCATCCACCGGAAAACAAGATCATGTCATGCTTATCATCATCTGTTTGCATGTTTAGAGAATCCCTGAGCAGATATACGAGCGTCCGGATGAGAAACTGACACTGACCGGAGGATCTCAGAGGAGCGTTATTATCATTAAAGAAAAGTACAACCACAAAAACATAAATACAATAAACATTAAATAAAACATAAACACATATATATATATATATATATACAGTCAAACCAAAATGTATTGAAACACCTTCAACACGTCTCACATTATATCACAGTTTATTCGCTATAGTTAGTAAAATATGAGTTAAACTACATCAGAACAAACGTGTGTGTGTGTGTGTGTGTGTGTGTGTGTGCGTGCATGTGTGGTGTGTTGCGTGCATGTGTGTGTGTGTGTGTGTGTGTGTGTGCGTGAGCGTGTGAGTGTGCAAGTGGGAGTGTGCGTGAGTGTTCGGCATGTGTGTGTG